>CM032624.1:34416792-34599659 GCA_019097785.1 Fraxinus excelsior | reverse complement strand
TTTTATTTAAATATGAGGGTATATTGGCCATTTTACATTGAACAATAGTGAAAATGACGTTTTTTCCGCAATGAAACGTTGAAATAAGGATGAAAATGTAAAAAAAAATGAAACGTAAGGACTTTTTACGCAATAAGTGTCAAACGTAGGGATATTTTGTGCTATTGAGCAAATACAAACATGTTTGAAACGTAGGGACGTTTTCCCCATTAAGTGTCAAACGTAGGGACGTTTTGTGCTTAAACCTTTTAATAAGACTTTTGGACCCACTTGCACTTTTTAAAAAGTTTGGAAGTTTAATTACAATTTATTTTTTTATTTTTCATTTCATTTTCTTTGTTTTATTTAAATTTGAGGGTATATTGGTCATTTTACACTGAAAAATAGTGAAAATGATGTTTTCCACACTGAAACGTTGAAATAGGGGCGAAAATGCAAAAAAAAAAATGAAACGTTGGGATGTTTTGCACACTAACTATCAAACGTATGGACGTTTTGTACTATTAAGCATTTCAAGTTATATTAAAGACACACTCAAAAGTCTCTACTGAACAAATATATGAAAATTTTACAATGTTGTCTCTCTTTCAAAATATCCTACTTGGGATTGTAAAAGTATTGTGGACAAAGTTTGTTTAAAACATGCAACATAAGTTAATATTATGTAATTTCATTCAAAGAACATGTTTGGACATGTTTACAAGTGCTTCTAATTATTAACACTCGCTACTTTTATTCCGTTGAAAATAAAGAAATTACTTTGTGTATTTTTTTTTTTTTTTTTTAAAGGCGAAATCAGTTGGAGAGAAGAGAAGGAGAACATGGGATGAGGTCGTGCTTATGGTTATATTTAGAAGCTCAGAACATGTCTAATACAGATTTTTTAAAATTAATATTTATTCAAACTCATTTTTAACTTTATATTCTCTCAATAAAATAATTTTATATATAAATACATAATTTTTTTTTTACTTTTTAATCACGAGTTCTAAAAAAAAATAAAAAATTACCAATCTATTTTTAAAAAATCTACCTCAAACGTCCCTTTAGTTATTTACATGCAATAGAGAGACTCGAGATAGATATAGAGCTCCTATAGGGTGGGAATTAAAATTTATTTTTTGTTAAATTTTGATAAAACTTGTGATTAAAATGTTATGAATTTCAGAAAATATGTTATTAAAATTAAGGGTGTGTTTGATAAGTTGCTTTTTCCCTAGAAAATTGAAAAAAAATTCCAATTCCACATTTTTGTTGTGTTTGATAGCTTGTTTTTGGCCTAGAATTGGTTTTTTTCCATGCCCACTCACGTGCCACTTTTCCATGCGTGAGTGGAATTTGCTTTCTTTTGGTTGTGTTGGTTTTTCATTTTCCAGCTTTTTTTTTTTTCAGATTTTTTTTTTACTTTCTCGCAATTGGAACAAATTCTAGACTTAATGGTAGAAAAAATTATGACTTTAATTGACAATTTTCATGAAAAATGAAGTCAAACAGACACCAAACTTTCAACATTTTTCAGGTGAAAAATTATACCAATCAAATACAATTCTCAGTAAAACAATTTCTAGGTAATTCAATTTTTTGTAATTCATTTTCTTTTCACTTATTTTCCACATTTACAATCAAACGGATCCTAATTGTTTAATCAAGATAGCGAGAGAAATTTAGGATCTTTACACGTCAAACATGTCTCATCTAATCACAGCCTTTTTCTCAACTTGCAGCTGGCAACACACATTTTCTTCTATACTTTACTTGGATGTCTTCATTTCATGATTACTATTGGCTCATTTGAGGAGCCCTCGAAACTGCTATCCACCTCTCAAGCATATGTAATAATTATATCTTTAAAATTTACATGTAAAGAGTACAAATTAATTAATTCAGTTTTAATGCAACGATGTGGAATACAAATTAAAATCATCACATTTTGGATCAGGGGCGGAGCCAGAAAATGATATTAGGATGGGCTGAAATTTAAAAAAAAAAAATCGAATAAACTCACGCCATAAGAAATTGAGTTTCAGAGGCTATTCTCGTGACCTTCATGATAAAAAAAAATATACTGAACTCGATGAAATAAAAAAAAAAAGTTTAGATGTTTCGCATTAAGATATTTCACTAAATGTTTTTATTTGTTTACCAAATAGAAAATCGATGCTCGCCTTAAAAAATATAAATTGACCGAATCATGATAGAAATAAGCAAAAATACATATTCACCAATGAAAATTTAAAAAATTACTTAACGAGTACGCTTCAAATAACTTTGACAACCAATCTATAATCCATATGTTATTGTCTCGAAATATTATTTTGTATATTTTTCAATTTTTTATATTTCCACATTTCAAATGAGTCAAGAATCTCAAATCAAATTGAGAAAAATCAACTAAGAATCTTGAGGGTCAAAAAAATTAAATTTAATTTACATCTGTTTTTTGCTCGATTTCAAGAATATACTTATATATAGATCAAATAAATAATTTTTAACAAATACTATTTTTATTGTCAATCGAATATAGAGTAAATTATTTATTTTGATTATAATATCTTTTTTATGGTCAGAATAAGTAATTTTTTTTTTTATAAATATGAATAAGTAATATATGAAAACATATGTAGAAATAAACAAATAATTACTTTTAAATTTAGCAAAATATGTAGTGTCTCTAAGTACTAAAATGAGTAATTTACTTCTAAATCTAATCAATACAAATTATGTATAATAAAATTTAATTAATAATTAAAAGTAAATTTAGTCAAAACGGGCATTAAATAAAATATATAATTTGACAATAAAATATTCATGTTTCATGAATGTTATGAAAATAGTAATTAATAATCATAGCATCTTTTATACAATTTGAATAATTGAGCATTGGACTTGGGTTGAGATTCAAACTAGAATATTTGGGCCAAAATTTACAATTTCTTCTTAAGAATTTTATATGGGTTGAGACAATGCTAGGACTAATGCTAATATTTGGATAAAAATTACAATTTCTTTTTAAAAAATTTATATGGGCTAGGGGACAATGGTGGGCTACAGCCCACCAATGCCCCCCACTACCTCCGCCCATGTTTTGGATCATGTTCTGTGTACATCATATTTGACATAAATATTTACATAATGTCGTGTGATATTTTATCATTGAACAATTCAAAACACAATCAACTCTTCCATCGAATCACCCTCGTCGCATACCTTCGGCACTGCTTATAGATGATTTGACAAAGTAGATTAATCCTTACATTTTATCTCTTTTTATCAAAATCGATGTCCCAACAATCCGTGTTCTTAACTGACTTTACATATTCAATTATCAAAATTCCATTGAAAGTAACCCGTTCTAATTTGAAGTGCCCTCGAATATACACTCTTCACCTCTCGTTAAACCACGAACACAATCACATAACTCAACCTCAAGACTGACTTGTATATCATTACATTACAAACCTTTCACATTTTATTGCTACGGCAACTCATATTCTCAGCTAGAAGAGTCCACGTAACTAAAACTCCACAAGAAGTAGCCCTCATGCATCAATCTGATGGGTCAAGAAGAGTGATTGCTCTTTATATAACAATCCAAAATCAGACAAGTAAGAAAAAAAATGCCTAATCGACTTAAAATGAGTGACGACCACTTTGTAATACTCAATAATCCAGCCTCAAAATAGCATCTCCTAAGCATCATCATGGGCCGGTAAGGCGATCGTCACTCCTCCGCTTAAACCTAACAATGTCAAATAATTATGTTCCTATTTGGTGGAGATTAAAATAAGATTTTTAATACATTTTTGATAAAATCGATGAAATGTGTGATTGAAAATTTGCAAAGCACATGAAATGTGTAATTAAAATTAATTATTGACTTAAAATTCAATTAAAGTTTAAATTTTAATCTCAAACAGAAGTGCAGGTTGTACACTTGTGAAAAGTGTTGGAATGCGGAAACGAGATTATCCAGAAATATTATTTTTCTCACTTTTTTCTCTCCCCAAATTTGAACACAATGGAATTATGTATTATCATAGTTGTCAGACCCAACCCGGACACTAACTCAGATAATGCAGCAGGTCGGTGATTCGACCGACAGGTCAATTCTTGTTAAATATATTATTATCTATTTATAGAATAATAAAATTTTGGTATTTTCTTATACTAACTAAATTAACCTTATGTAATTTAGGTATCTGAAGATCAATTTTTATGTCAAGATTCAACAAATTTGCTTCTTAAATCCACCATTCATCTGTATGGCGATCAGCTACAACAGATAAACGTCCAAAGTCACCATGTGCTTGCCTAAATAGTCTCATTCTACTAGTTAATTTGCTTCTTAAATCAGGTTGACCATAAGCATATCTCTCAATTACATCTAAAAGTCCCAAAATAGTTTGTTTATGAGTTTTCATATTTGGATTATTATATTGAAAAGAAAGGTTTAACCAATATCCAGTAGCATAAAGATTCTTACGCAACTGACTATCCCATCAATTCTAAATATTTTGCAGATAAGGAGCAATTCTAGTCTTCCTTCATTAAAATCTACGTTCCATTTCATTTTTTGCCACATGAATAGCTTCATACAAGTAGCCTATTGAAGGCTTTTCATCACTATCAACAATTCGTAAAACACGAACTAGGGGTTCAGTAAGTTGTACAATAGTAGCACACTCTTTCCAAAACACATAATCGAGTACATTATCAACAAATCTTTTTCCTTTGCTTTCCTTAGCATATGTTGATAATGTCCAATCTCTACATGTCACCATTGCTCTTAATGAATCTTTTTGGACAAGTATGGTTTCTAAAGCTATAAAGTTAGTGGCAAAAAGAGTAGGAGTAGGTCGAAATATTTTTTTTTTCCTCCAGTAAACTTCTTCATCAAATGCAAAGGGTAGCAATATTTGTATATATATTTTGTGATTTTTGATGCTTGTAATACGATATTACTAACTTCATCTAGTTTTCCAATATCATGAAACATTAGATTGATGCAATGGGCTGCACATGGAGACCAAAATAATGTTTGGAACTCTCATTCCAATAACCTACCAGTGGCCACGTAATTTGCAGCATTGTCTGTCACCATATGGACCACTTGTTCTGAACCCACGAATAACACAATATTTCGAAACAATTTGTATAACATATCAACAATTTTTGATTCATCTGAAGCATCTACATATTTTAAGAATAATGTTCCTTTCAGACAATAAACTAGAAAGTTAATTAGAGTTCTTCTACATTTATTTGTCCAACCATCTGCCATAATTGTACAACCAGTCGTCGTCCAAGTTGAACGATAACTATCAACATAATTATCTACTTCCTTGACATTTCTAGCTAACAAATAACCACGAAGACTATGAAAGTTTGGACCTTTATAGCCAAGACCCATACTAGCTATGGCATCTATATTTTGCTTATAATACACAGAATTTACAATATTGAAAGGAATACAAGAATCAATCATCCATTTCGATATAGTAAGATCACATTTTTCTATAGCTTCTTTACTCTGAAGAACACTTTTTATAGTAGGTTGATTACCAAGTTTTGTTGTTGGTTGAAGTACGAACCAATTCCTTTTTGTTCTTTTAAAACTTTAGCTCCCACCCCTCTTCTTTCACTTTTATCCATCCTTCAAAATTAGGGGGGATAATTTCTTGAACATTATTATTATGCAAATCTCTATACATTTGCGCTTCTTGCTCCCTATAAAAGAATTATGTGGATAACACTTTTCAAGAACTTCTTAAGTTTTACGCTTCTTTGCAGTAAAGTTGTCTAAGCTTTCTTTCATTTTGAATCTTACATCATGAGGTACTTTATGACACGAATCTACATCACCTCTTAACCCCGCTAAGTGTTGTTTGAAGCGATTAATACCACTTCCAGCAAAAGTATTTCCACAATACAAGCAAACCAATTTCTTTTTATTTCCATTAGTACCAGCTTCAAGAATCTCTTTACAATGACCCCATGCTATATTTGTTTTTCCTCTACCTTGACTTTTTGGTGGAGAAGAATGTGGTGTACTATTATCACCAATGAACTATACAAAGACACAAATTATATTAAATTATATATCATTAGGAAAAAAAAGTAGGATTGTATTCATTACTGTGTTTACCAAATGTGCAAGTGATGATCACATTCAAGTAGACAAATGCAACTTCAAAATGAAAGAGTCCACCGTCAATTTATGAAAATGAAACAATGTAAATCACATTCAAGTAGACAAATGCATCTTCAAAATGAAAGTGTAAATCATCTTCTTGAATATTTTTAAAATTGTCTGTAACTTATTCCGTATTTTAACATCATTTATGCATCTTCTTCTCCCATCTAATACAACTTGAAATTCACAAAAAAAATACACAATCCTGCTAGGGGTGTTCAAAATATCCGAATCGAACCCAAACCGAACCGAACCGAATCGAGTGGTTCTTCATAAGTTAAAGACCCGAACGGGTACCCGAATCGAGATTCGAAAGGTTTGGGTCGGGTCTCGGGTCTAGACCAAGAATCGAAGAACCGAATGAGACTCGAAACTAAATAATTTTTTCATATATTTTTTTATTGAATTAATGAGAGCAGAATTGAATTTTTTTATAAGGTTTGGGTCGGGTCTCGGGTCTGGAAGGCGCATTCTTGATCCATTTAGGAGTTCTTTAACTCCTAAAACAGTTGAAGCCTTAATTTGTACACAAAACTGGCTAAGAGAAGATTCTAGACTCTTGAAAGTTTCCCAAGATGGAATTTACATTGAAGAAACAGAGTTCTATGAGGGCATTGAGACATGTAATATATATATATTATATTTTTTTTTATCAAATCTTATTAATTGAATATTTTTTAGTTTATTTGTTTGTTAATTGTGCTTTTTCAATTCTTGTAAAGTTTTTTGCCATGGCAAGTCAAGCAGTAGCAGTTGATGATTAAATCAAATAATTGGTAAGTATTAATATCTACTTTTTGGTATATGTATGCATTGAATTAATGTTATTCGACAGCTAGTTATTTTTATATTTTTGAATTTGGCTACGTTAATTTGTAAAAGTTACAAATGAAATTTTATTAGTTATATTTATGTAGTGTTGCTGTAAATGTTAAAAAAATTAATTATGGTACGGAACGGAACTGAACCGAATCGAACCCGAACGGTTCCATAATTATATTTGAACCGACGGGTCCATTTATTAAATACCCGAAAATTCTGGAACCGAGCATAACCGAACCGAACCACGGAAACCCCTAATCCCTTCTAAACTGAAGTTCACAAAAAAAAAAAAAAATTAAATTAAATTCACTCATCTTCTTCTTACATCTAAATTAAATGGCAAAAAACTGAAACTTAAAAAAAAAAAAAAAAAAAAAAAAAACCCCTTAAATTTGATACTTACATCTTCTTCTTCCATCTAATACAACTTAAAATTGAAGATTTGGATTCTTGGGAGTCAAATTGCAAGAGAAGATGGAGGCTATGCTATGGGTTAAAGGAAAAGGATTGTGATTGCTGCGTACTGAGGTTTGAGAATTGAGAGAATAGGTATTCAGCTTTTGGGCTTTTGGGATTTTATATTTGGTATGTGGATCGGGCAATTTCTTCACAATTGGGCAAACGGTTTGTCCATTAAACCGATGGTTTCTTTGGGTTTCAAACGGGTTAACTACACATGAAATTTAATGAAGCTCGGACTGGACCATTGTCTGGTTCGATGAGTTCCGGATTGACCTGGCCGATCCGATCTGGGTTTGATAACCATGTGTATTATAATTGTTGTATGATTTTTATGTCCATGTAATCTCTATTTATAGAGACAAAAGATGTCACAATACATGTAGAATAATAATTTCAATATCAGATAGGAGTTTTAATTAAAATCCAAGTAAGAGTTTTAATTAAAGTCTAAATCTAATGAGTTTACATTTAATTACATATGTAGTCCTAAAACTTCAATTACAAATATAATTAAGTGTAACTTTTATAGTAATTATAAGTACAAAACTTTATTATGATTACAATAAAGTCCAAAACTATTATAATTACCGTAATTAAGTTCAATTACTTATTAGAGCTATCACAGGGGCCTAATCGAACATATATTTTTCAAGCTCCAATAATGTCTAGTCGAACCTAGACTACCAAATCTAATTATTAGTCTTTGCTTTTTCCACTAAAGGCAAAAGACTGAACTCTCATAATATATAAGATCGCAGAAATCAATAAATCTATAATACTTACCTTTGACCTGTCGTATATATATATTTTATCTCCGTCCGAGATTCGATAATTAGGTACGAACATAAATGACTGTTTTACCCTTCTAATTATTCTAACTAACTTAAGTATCGTTTTCTTCAACGGTTCTGTGAACAAATCACAGATGTCAAAATTTAACCGTCATTAAATACTGAGCTCAAATTTTAATCGTTCAATAGAAAATACTTAAGTAGTCACTCTACCCATTTTTAGGGCGACGATTTCCAACACGAATTCATGTTCTCTCCATCGCTCATTCTCAAGTTCCCAACTCATTGAGATATTTTACCAATCAAATTGATCTCACTCATTGATAAATCAAAGAACCATTAAAATCACGGAAAGATATACATAAAACAAATTATTTATGATCAAAATATAAATTATGTCACACTGTACTTCTCAAAGCAAGTACCCAACTTATATTATCACTAATTATCATGGACACTTTAATTCGCATGCTCAATAATTAAATAAATACAATAAATGAAAAAAAAATTATTTTATTTAGTATAAAAATATTGTTATTTTTACATCAACAAAACTATAGCACACAACCCAACAAAAAGCAATTGAAATAGGACCCAATTTGTGTCGTGATTGTACAAACAAACAAACCCATCATTTTGACCAAACCCTTTGTTCTTTGACCCTATAAACGTATACCTCTACTCTTCAATATGGGTGTCTGATCTGACTACTCTATTTAAAACCTCCCATTGAAACGTCCCTTTTTAACCTGTCATTAATCAACTTATGTTGCTTTCAACTTTTAATTTGCAAATATACACATATTACATAATATTATGAATAATGCTGGATGTACATTGTCGTCAATACTTTCCTTGATGTCTCCTGTGTGGAAGAAATCTGGACAATAATGGTTATGGTCAAAATCAATGATGTAGATATAGCCACATGGAAGAGTATAAACCTTGATGTCAACCACAATGTACATGATTGTAATATTATTCTTATATAGAAGAATAACAACTCCCAGAAACTTGGAAAATGAGATGAGTGTAAATTAACAATGTTTGCAATCGGTACAAGAGAAATTCATCTAAGAACAACGAGCAACTTGTTCTCGACTTGTTCTCGTACCCTCCACTGCCAACCAAAATCATAAATGAATTTTCATCTATATTAGAACAAAAAGCAAAGACATAATACATAGTAAAGAAATTTATTTGCTATATTTCCTTAGTGGTCTACCTGCAAGTCGTTTATCTCCTCATCCGTGAGCGAACGTTCCATTGATCGATATGCTATCCTATAACAATGACTGGTCATTCCTTTCTTGTTGGTGAAGTTGTCTATCAATTTCACCTGGCAAGAAGATTGATATGATATGGTGAATTAAATAAATTACTCAGGGTGTGTTTGATTGCCAATATTTTTCATAAAAAATGTGTTTTTTAAAATTTATTTCCTTGTCATGCAAATTTCATACTCGCAATCAAACACACCCTAAAGGAAATCTTCCCTTCAGCTAGCAGATGAGGAATATCAACCAACTCCAAAATTGTATACTTTGGCTAATACAAATCAGAACATATTAATTAGCAACTTCTACCATATGGCTCCTTTCTAATGAATTAGATATAGTAAAAGTGAAAGGATAGTGCATTGCTTAACTTCATAGATGCAATTTTCTTCACTCAAGCACAGTAATTAGGCTCCGGAAATAGAAATAAGTAAACATTGAATAATGCAAACCTGACATATTTATCTTTTCTTCTGTTAAAAAAAGTTAACCTCAAGGCTTCAAAAATTGTGCAACATTTACAAAATCATCATCACTACCAAGCTGCAAATTCATTATGTCATCTAAAACATATGGTACTCAAATTAGAAATTGAATTTGAAATGAAAATCAAGCTAATTCTACTGCAAACTCGGCAAGCGGCATAGTCTTGCTGTCCCAAGCCTTGAAAAGTCATACAATTACTGTCCCTACCATGTTTTTTCATAGCAGTGAATGAATCACTGTCTTACCAAGTTTCTACCGGAAAGAGGGTATAATAATGTAATATAATATTAATGAACATACCTCCTCCACAAGATCCCCAGCGATACCTCTAACAACTTCGCAGAGATTGTTCTCAGTAAATGAATCGCTTATCCAAAAACTCATGTCCTTGTAACATGGAGGGTACTGTAAAAGCATAAAAATATTTGAGTTTCAATTCAAAAGTCACAAGTGCTACTTCTATAGAACTAGAAACAAAGCAAATTTTTTGAAACAGGATTGTAAAAACAACATTCAGTACAAAGAAAGAAATTTGTACAGCCATATTTAGGCAAGAAACAGGATAGAGAATTAAAACGTGCGCTTGTGAGGTCCAACTCTCGCAAACAATTGCATTCTTTGAATAGATAATTATGCAAGCCTAAACATATTTGTGATATACGTCAAGTCATACCTTTGAAAATGTTTTAAACTTGATACCAAGCTGCCCTTTAGAGAACTAAACAAAAATTAAGAAAATGGAAAAATTGTTGAATACAGTATGATTGATATGTAAAGCACAGGGAAAAAATAACTAAAAACACATTAAGGAAATACTTGAGAAGTAAACCGCTCATCATTCGACCAGAAAAGGCGAATATCTGGAATATCAAATAAAACCATCGCTAATCGCTCCAGTCCAAGCCCAAAGGCCCAAGCAACATTGTCCGCCCTACCACTTCTCTTCAATATTTCTTGTTCCGTCACTCCACAACCTAGAACTTCCAACCAATCGTCCTGTTAAACGGTTAATAGTTTATCAAACGTGACAAAATTGTTATTTGGTAGGATGACTGGCAAAATGTGTGCCAAATCAATAAAATACGAAGTTAAAACTCATTAAAGAACATATTTGCAGAAATATAACCGTCGACAACCATAAAATATTTGATACACTTCATTTCTTGTTTCCCACTCCCCTAGATCATGCCCAAGAAAGGTAGAAAAGAAAACGAAAACGGAAGATCATTTAGAAAGAGTTGAGATATGTGTTCAAGCAATCCACAAGATCACATCAAATGTTTTGCTCCTTCATGAAGTGTTGATTCTTACACACTCCAGGTACCAGATGCTAGTGACACTGAATTCCGCATAAACTTGGAAATAATTGACAGGTTCATTTTTTATCTTTAATGACCAGAAATAACTCAGGAGTTCCAGGACAATTCCAAAGATATTGGCTTCCAGGGTTAGCTGACAAAATGAAGAATGTGTATCTAATTTTTATTTGTTTCTTTTTCTTTTGATTTAAACTTCTGATTTTCCATTGAACATACCATTTCACTTGGAATATCACCGACAGAACTGCGTATCTAGTTTTTATTTTAGGTTTCTTTCTTCTGTTTTTCCTTTTTTTTTTTTTTCCTTATGGAACATACCATTTCAAGTTGAATTTTGAACCTGCCTCTGCAGTATAAACACACAGGTAAATCTTTGACCAACAAATTAAGTAATAGCACAATATCATTTTGTCCCTGTCCACCTCATCAAAGAAAATTTAAGATGGAGCAGTGAAAAGTCATCTCAAAATTAAACCACAAGCTTCATACTGTGTGCTTTTTTCTTAATGGTAAAATATTGCACTGCAAATTAAGGTATTGCTTCCATGGTTTATTCTCTATGACATAAATCCGATTTGAATCTCTGAACTGTTCATTTTTCAATCTCTCACAAGTATCATTGTGTGACTCTTTACCTAATGCCTTATTGATTAGCATAATTATAAACACTTCCCTTATTTCTATAACTGGATATTGCATTCTCTACTTGCCCACCATCTTTTTAGTTGTACGGATTTTGTTAAATAACTTTGCCAAACAAGATATGCTAACTTTCCCAAAAACAACTATCAAAGTTCAATAGAAATACTGACAGATCCCAAAGCCTCAACAAGTTTCCCATTTTCGAGGTCTTCCTTTGCCTCCACTACCCTAAATTCACAAAATAGCAAGATGTCTATGCTCTTATCGAGGTTAATAGCTTCTCCTATCCAATAATTGTGACCCAATATTAATGCAACAATCTTCCAAAATAGCATCTTCACCTCTTCTTTATATCTTCGTCACTTATCAAAACTCTCAGGCCTTGTCCATAATGCACTTGACAATTTAAAGGTTTCATTTTCTATCCCATTATTTCAGCTATCCTTTGCACTTTTTCTCTCCTTTAATGTCGACACAGTCATAGAACTTGTCATATGCTCTTAATATGGCCTCTTAAACGGTCTTTTAGCTTTCTTCTTGCTGATATATTGTTTTCAAGATTCTTGACACCCAGTCTTCTGCCATGTCTGGAGACAAGCTCAGTGTCTTAATTACACCTTGAACATCGTCACTGTACCACTATAGCTCCTTAGCATTGGGCCCCCGCCTCCTTCAGTTCCTCCTAAAGCTCAGCCATAGTCTTCTTTGAACAGTCACTCAATCTATGCCACAAAATGTTTGTTCTATCTTCCAACTTTTAAGTAGCTTCTCTAAACACCATATACTTGATTGAGGCCAACTCTTAACTGTTGCTTATAACTATTATTACACTATCATACTATTTTAGAACATCTACAAGTCGATGTCAAGCATTAACAGAATTCAGAACTGGACAAAGCAAAATGGGAAAAATAAATGATGGGCAGACCTCCGTACACCAATAGTTCAATTATTTGGGGCAATTGAAATGATTTCACGCTTGTTAGAAAATTCAGCCTATTTTGTCAGTGCACATTAGTTACCTTATGCAATAGACCAGGTCCAAAAATGACTTTGATTGCAATTCTGTTACAAATAATAGTATGACTAAAGGCTTTTAGCATATGACTTCACATGTCTCCGAGAAGTAACATTAAATTTTCCAAGTGCCAAACCAAGATATAAAAGATCTGCAGTAGAAAGAACAATAATCCTAATCAATGGCTATAATTGAGAATAATACCTGAAAATATATCTCCAGTTCAAATGATGGGTTGGTGAATGGAAAATAAGTGTCAATCCAGCGCATTTCCACACCACCTGGAAAATTCTAAACATCAATGCTGAAGAGGATTTGAAAACCATTGAATCTGACGAATGCCAATAGGCACAGTAGTATGCTAATAATTTGGAGGCAGGCACATTGATGGTTTTCTGTGACAGAGCTAGGAATTCAGTTGCACAAGCTATGTTCTAAACTTGGTTCTCTGGTCATGTGGATTGTGGAGGTATAATTGCACAGATATTCAGTTAGGTTTTGGGAACCATTCTTCTCACTTCTATTTTTCTCTTCATTCCCACCTTCCTTTCTATCCTTCTCTCTGTGCGTGATGGAAAGGAGGGTTGGGGGTTGGGGTGGGTTGTAGTAATGATATAAACTCAACTAGTTATGAACATAAATTATAATCAGATCACAGTACAATTTAGATCTAGATAAGGGAAACTATCAGCATAACACAATCACCTGTAGGCTGTAGCTACCTTTCTGATGGTAAATCCAACTGGATTCTGAATATTGCATAAATTGGTTTCCAAATGAAACATTTAAATTTCAAATCAAACTTTACCAAATAAATGGCGTGCTAACCCCTCTAGGCATTTCTTTAGATCCTCCGCAGCATATGATGTGGCATCAATGCCAGATGCCTCCCAATCAGCCAGCGTAAAAACTCTGACACCTTCCATCTGAATATTACACACAGGACAGCATCGAAGAAAAAATACAACTTGAGCATTGAAATTAGACCAAAAAACATAATTATCAGATATTAATACAAACCTGATGGAATACAGGGTAATGAGTTGAATCAATAGAATCTCTGCGGTATACATCTCCAGTGACAAGGAAATGAGTGTGCCCTCCTCTCAGTAACTCAGCTTGATGAGCACTAGTATGGCACCTCAAGACAGTTTCAGAATCCACATAATATGTATCATTATAACTCCTACTCACATGATCAGCAGGTACCAATACATCATCAAAGTTCTGCAAGAACAAGATTGACTATCAAAATACAGCAATCAACCAACAAAACCAAAAAACCAATGTGGCAGTACGAGATTATCAAGCTTTAGCATGAAGCTGAAGAATAAGAATATAATTGTCTCAGTGATTCTAGATTTGGTGATTCCATGGACAGTATTTCATTTGATTCGGTAATTCTTTAGGTTCTCACAAGGTCTCGAGTTAAATCATTTATTTCAATTAATTGCATTTGGAAGTGAATATACAATATCTTTGAATCTTTGATCCCTCGGTCATATTTGTATCAAGTTATGAGTCACTCTAGGCGTTATCATGACTGGGAAAATGTTTACTCAGTCCCCAAGACTCTTTGGCACACAAGCAAAATCATATTGGAGATTTTGTGTCCCCTAGCTTCTTTAAGTCTAATACGTGGTGCTCAAGTCAATGGACTTATTGTTATTTCATTGAGCGTCCTCGTCTAAATATCCTGCCTGTCGCCTAGCTACCCACCTCTTCTATACTATCATTATTTAAGAACCAAGAAAAAAATAGCAAAATCAGCCAAGTCCTTTGGAACTTTTTCCTTTATAGAATTAATTGTGGTGTTTCCAGTTGTTATAAGCTTCAAGAACTATCAGTAGAGCAGGGGACCAATTGACGTACCCCACTAAAACCGAAATAATATATTAAAAGCATGTTTGGGCCGGATTAAAAACTGATTTTAATCTAAGTCAAAATCAAACAATCAATATTAACCACATCATTCATGGGTCCCACATCTTTTCAGCCACATATTTCAAAAACTTTTATCACAATTCACTAAAAATCTAATTTTAATCCCCACCAAACACCCTCTAAATAAGAAAAAGGTAAACTTTCACAGGGGAGAAAATACCAAACATTTGATCACCACTGTTGAAATAATCATAGCTAGGAGCATTGCGAGTTCATATGACATGTTAATTAAGAAGGAGAAAAGCAAGCTTCAAATTCCTTTATGGACCAATTAACCTACCGCAATAGTCGAAACTATTGGGCACAAATCATCAAACTTGTCAAATTTGTTGGGATAATTTGTGTCAAAATAGTCATAGATTGCATTCTTCAGGATGCCAAGGGGATGCTGATCCCTCCTGTGAAGCTGCATTCCAAGCTTTGAGAATATTGAATCAGGAACATTGTTTGTTGGGTCATCTCTTACTATTTCTACAAATTTAATCATCCAAAGTTCCATAAGTTGACGAGCAATGATTCAAGAAATATGGCATGATCACACAGCCCATTAAAAATAAATGGGAACAAATATAAATATATGAAAAATCTACTCCATTCTTGCCAACCCCCACATTCAGCGCATGCATAAATTGAAAAAATTTCAACACAAGAAAGCAAAACCTTCCATTAAGCCATAATCAATCTGCAAATACACAGAACACATATCCTAGAATAAAAAGGTGCACATTCTCTTTCGCTTTTGTTCTACTCACTTCAAAATAACAATGAGCAATGCTATTTGTAAGTTTGTAACCTGTGCTTGCCCATCATCATCCATGAGGCAGTAAGGTAACTGCAACGTTTTCTTGGGATGCATTTGAATTCATTAGAGAATGTGGCGGTGCCCCGTCACATGGACTGCTGGGTAAGTTCAGTTTACAAATAGCATTATTCAGTACCAATTGCACAAACCCGCCTTTTTAAGTCAAAGATATTCAAGTTTTTCTAAACAATAGTCAATCCAAATAGTCGATTTGCAGAATTACCCATCTAGTAAAAAAATAAATAAAATCTGATAAAGTAATTCATAGCAGAACAACCAAGACACGAGCTTTCATATCCTACAACGAGAAAAAAATGAAACACCCACAACAAATTCATATCCTACAGCAAAAAGAGCCAAACGTAAAGTGAAGCAATTGAAGATAAATTTAATTTCTAGAAGTGGGCATGTTACCATCTTTGGCAATCTTGACGCCACCAAGCTCGAGAACTGATGCCACTGGTTGCCTCCACTTCCTGTTGGGCTGGAATTTGTCTGAAGGAAAATCAGAAGCTGCGGAGAAAGAAGACAATTGTATGCAAAAGGCAAAGCTTCTTCTGTAAGAGAAAAGAGAGGGCTTTGAGAAGAGTGTGGATTGAAACATTGTGAATGCCATGGCAGCAGCGCTGGTTGCTGTGGTGGTTCAAGCAGAGAGATTTTGAGGATTGTTTGGATAAGCAATTATTATGGGCTTCTCCTGTAAGCCCATAGAATCTGTCATCAGATGAAGTATTGGGCTCAGAGTTGTAAATGAGAATGATCCGGCCTACGATGTGTTGACTTTTGCATATGTTATTGGAAAAATAAGTAAAATTATATATTTTAACAACGTAGTTCAGCATTCAGGTAATTAACTTATAATTTCATAACATGTGTGTTGTTATTATTTTAATATTATAAATACAACGCAATATTACTAATTTTATGTTAATGCAAATTAAATAAGGTAAATTAATATATAAATGGTAATTAACCTTTATCTTCTCCATTTAAAACTGATAGAGAGAAAATCATTTCATTTTCAAATATTTCCAAAGGTGAAATTTCGATGGAAACTCCATTGAAATCGCTCTTTCTCTTACCGTTTCTTCCATTGAAACTTCGATTTAACCAAGGCCGACCCTGAGAATTTAGAGGTTCTAGACGACTAATTATTATGAGGCCCATCAATATCAAAAATCATATTATGCTTCAAATAATTTTCAATGTTAATGCAAATATATAATTACAGAGGATAAGAACAAAGTCTCAATTGAGCAAATAACTAAAATAATAACAAGTCTCCAGCTTTTTACTCAAAGTCAATTGCCGGCGTAACTTGACTAGTGGTTGTGCTAAAACAGAATTAAACCTTTGATCACGAATTTGGAACATAAAAAAGTTGACTAGGTAAAATGAAGTTCTGCTCAAAGATTAGTAACCTCCACTGATTTATAAAAAACCACCCCCAGCCCTAACCCCACGTCCCATTTTAACATAAAACCAGTAAAATGAGTTGTCTGCGGCTATAAGCAAACCCAGGAAATTTCACTTTCCTTACGTCTACACAGAAAGATCCAGCCACCTTTCATGCTATAAATAATCCAATCCTCTTCACCCTTTCTCCAAAATCGTGTTCTTCCTCTTTCTCTCTCTCTCTCTCTAGCAAAACCAGTTTACATAATTAAATTGAAACAAACATTCTCTTAATCAAAATAAACTCAAATCCCACAAAAAAATAAAATCAAAGCATCATTAAACAAACTGCCTTCCTAAATGCTAAAACTCCACACGATTCATGTTTAAATCTTAATACCCAAAACCCATGTAACTGAAACTGATTATAAAGTATAAACGGAGGTCGGAGTGTTAGGTCGAGGTTTACCGGTTGTCTGTTGAAGTCTTGAACTTGAAGAATGAAGAAGCCGAGAAGACCGCGAGAAGACCGATAGACGAGAGTTGAAGTCTTGAAGATGATGATAAGGAAATTAGAGGTGTGTTCGGTAGTGCTTAAAATCAAATTAAAATTGAAAATAGAGCCGTCATTGGATCTCACTCGTCTAATAAAAGTCAACAATAACGGTTAGTTTTTCAATTTTAATCTCTACCGAACACGCGTATTTGAGGGTTTTGGTTAGGGCCACTTAATATTTGAGGTCCAAGGGAGTGGATTGTGGTGTTTTTTTTAGTGGCCTCTAAAAATTTGAGGTATGGATTTAACCATAATTTTTACCATTCGAACCTTCACAAACCCGTGTTTAAGATAATAGTGTTGACTAGAAGTATAGGACGGGATTCTCATTCTAATGAGGAAAAAGAACCCCGAAAAGTTAAACACCAAGGGAAAAGAAAGAAAAATTGTCAAGAACCTTTACAAGGAAAAAAAAAAAAGAATAGAAAAGAAATGTTTGATTTCAATGGAAAATCCTCGTCAAATGGAAAAACATGTTTGTGACCTTAATTTTATGTTGATTTTGATAGCGTGTCTACCGTTCTTATTTATGCAGGAATGGAAATACATGATTCCATAATATTGTTGATTCCCGAGAAAAATTACTACAAATTATACAATAAATGTGATCACAAATTTTTTGACCAAAATTCAATAATGTTGAGAACAGGGGCGGAGCTGGGGGGAACCCCACTAATCGTGCTACATTAATCCTAATTATTGAGCAGAATATCTAATGGAAATAATTGATAAATTAACAAAGTTATACAACAATGTTGTTATACAACGTTATTAAAGCGTGAGAACTTCGAAGGAACGCTTGTAATAAGGTATGATTTTGCTAAATTAAAGATTGGTATTTTCTTTTACACGTTTCTTGATTTATTTTTTTTGTTAATAACGTATCCAAAAAAAAAATTTCGGGAGCGCTGCCCCCGGAGCCCCATGGCCACCCCACCCTTTCACATCTGGGACCCCCTAGTCCAATGGGCTGGCTCTGCCCCTGGTTGAGAAGGAGATATTAACCGACACATGTTTCTCACATTACATGCATTGCAATGAGATCTTTGTCCAATATCCGAACATGAGGCAATATAGAATTCTATGTATATGTCATTGTAATTGCAACCTCTACATAACCTCTAAAATAACAAAGTTAACTAGCTCTATGCAAGGATCTTCCACTGGAATGAAGTGTGACCTCCATAACTCCCATAACTGTTAAAACAATATAGTTATGTTAATTAACATTTATATAATATATCAGAATAATAGAATTGGTCACAAATAACCGCATCGATCAAATTAATAGCATTGATCACAAATACGAACATCACAAAGAATTCGAAGGTTACAAATAGCAGCCCTATTCACAAATTGAATATAACATATATAAGAATGTCACAAATAACAGCACTAGTCACAAATATGAAGGTCATAAATATGAATGCTGAAGATAGCGATACTGATCACAAATTCAATATAGTATACATATAAGAAGGTCACGAATAATAGCACTGGTCATAATACAGTAGAGAACACCTTTCGGATTGTGACCATATTCTTGCAATAATCGCAATCCCTTATTCTTACCTTGATGAATAATGATGTAGTTGAAATAATAATTTGTCACAACTATGTGATAAAAAAGTAATTGGATTGAAGATGGTGACTGAAGACACGTGAACTAATAAATTTGAAGATGACATTGTGAATTACTATGCGGAAATCTAATGTTGAAGAGTTCGGAGAATGAACCAATTTCAGGGATGTGTAGAGTAATAGAGAAAGTGAAAGAAGTGAAAAATATTAGTTCGGAGAATATGTTATACAAAAGAAAATATATGTTATATATTAGAATGTGATAATGATGATTAAATTATCCTAATTTATGTTATATTTTTCCTAAATTTTTATTTTTGTAATATGCATAATATATATTAAATTTATTAATATTATAATTTAACACACTAGCGAAACTTTTTTACAGTTTGTTAAATTAAATTATATTCTTATAATTTTGTACTTTATGAAGTTTTCCCTATTTTATTTTGGAAAATGTAAACAAATAGGAATGAAATAAAAAATATTGACTTTTCTTGGATATTGTAAATTTTCAATACAAAATAGTGTTTAAGGAAAAATATGGCAAATTACATTTTATATAATCTTTTAACGTTTCTTCAAGATCCAAGAATCGCACGTGTTTTCAATTTAAATTAAAAATCAAATTAGGGCTGGATGGAAGTCTCGAATTGAATAGAAAGGTTTAATTCGCTTCTTCTTAGATTACAATGGATAATGGGTATTAGAACCGATATTGACAGATTTGATTCAATTCTCAGTTCTAAAGATAAAACAAAATCGAAGAATTAAACCTCCAAATTTTTTTGACCGCATACATCTACTTAAATAGGTATAGCTTGATCTACGAGTCAGTCATTAAAAAGGAAAAGACAGAATCTTCAACCTTGAGTCTCTAATACTTGGAAAAAATGAATAATCAAAATCTTGAGATGTTTTGCCCTTTGAAAAAGAGAGATCCTCTTTGAAGAAAAGATGTACTTTGATCTAAAAAATGAGTGAAAGTAAAGAACATAATATTAACTCGTGGAGAGCGATTATGTAGGTCTCTAATAATGAGGCCCCAACTATCGAATACGTCCAAAACCGTTGGTTGCATATTAAAGAAGTGGAAGAGTTGTTACCCGTCTCATTAGAGAAATGGCTTGTTGACCTATGGTTGATCATGACCTTAATGTTTTGATTATAACAAACAAGCTCATCTTGTTTACTAACAAATTGAATTGAATGTTTAAACCTTCAAAGTTATAAAGATTATTATTCACACTCAAATGAAGTACAAGTGAAGGTTAAACGAGCATTCAAGACAAATCATTCGAGATACAATTCAAAGAGAGGCTCGAAGAGATCAAGAACGTTGAAGATAGAGCTATTTATCGAACCTCATTTATATATATAAAGGTAGAACTCGTCAATATTTAGCAAGTGCATAAAGCTCAAGTATTTCTCATAAATTCATCACTTGCATAAATTGTTTTGACATGAAAATGATCTTAGAAAAATGAACATTTGTAATATATCAAAAACCTTGAAAAGTCATTTCCAAACATCCCTCAAAAGATCACACTTCTACTTTCAATCAAAAAGTTATACTTCGGTTTTTCAATCTCATATTGGGACAGATATTTGACATGGAATATGATCTAATTTGAAGATGATTTCTGAATAAAAGTTGTAGCCCTTTGAATTATATTTCCAACACATTTTGAATCACCTTAATCGGATATCGGGAGAAAAAGATATGAGCAAAATACTGAAAGCTGTTCGGCGTACACTGTCGTACCGAACGTCCGGTAAAATCGATTTTTGGCCACAACGGTCAAATTTTAACGGTCTGATTTTATGACAAAAAAATAACGGCTATTTGACCGTCCGGTACTGTATCGGACGTCCGGTAAGAGCGTCCGGTTGGACAGAGTTTTGACAGATTTTCATCTATAAATACTCAACTATCTTCCATTCAATTCCAACACTTATTAGACATATTTTGAGAGAGTTTTTGGTTGAAAATCTATTGAGCTTACATTGATTTATCTTTCAATTCATCTATTACAAGAATTTCTTGATTGATCCAAACTTGGTTTATTTATTTCATCAAGAAATTAACTTTGCAAGAAAACTTTCAAACTCCTCTATTTTCTATCTTGATAAAAGTTTTCTTTGCCAACACTTATTGAAGTGTAAATCTCTCTTTATACTTAACTTGTTATTATTTATTAAGAGATATTAATTGGTTGAAAACTTTGATATATTGAGCCAAACTATTTCATTATCATTCATTCATCAAAGTTTTCCAACATAACACTCGAGCTTAATTCATTTGCTATCTATTGAAGTGTTTGTCTCTTCTCTTCTTGTACTCAACTTTGATTTTATCATTCGATAAAGAAGAGAAGATTTGAATTGTAAAATTCATTTGTAGTGTGGGTCGGTTGTAGTCCCTTAAAGATCAACATTGTATAAGGTTTGGTGCGCCTTGTTGTAAGTCGCCATGTGGGTCATATCGAGGTCCTGTAAAGCTCGATAGTGTGGGTCGTGTTGAGGTCCCGGAAAGCTCAACGTTGTAAATGATCGGTACTCCTTGTTGTAAGTTACCGTTATAATACTAATTGGCCTTGCTCGTGACGGAGAGCTTGGTAACAGGGACGTAGATCATTGCATTGGATCGAACCCCATTAAATCGATTTGTTATCTTTACATTATTGCACTTTACTTTAAATTGCTATTTACATTGTGCAATATCATACTTGAATTAAGGTAACATATTTGCATATTTACTTATTGTTTTATACTTTGCAATTATATCTTGTGTGTTGAATTGTTTTGAGACTAAGTGTCGAAAAAGTTTTGAAAACAAATTCACCCCCCTCTTGGTTAGTTATTCTTGGGCTAACAATTGGTATCAGAGCGAGGTGCTCATATTTGTAAAGATTTAACAATCTTGAGTAATGGCTAACCATTGTTTTCAAAATCTTGAGGGGTATTCTACTAATCGCCCTCATTTATTTGATGGCACAAATTATAACTATTGGAAGACTAGGATGACTATATTTATTCAATCAATAGATTATAGTATTTGGGAAGTTATTGAATTTGGTCCCTATGTGCCTACAAAGGTTATTAAAATTGTTGGAAAACCGGACCAAATCATTTCAAAGCCTAGAGAGGAATATGACGAAGATGATAAGAGAAAATTGTCTTTAAATGCTAGAGCCAAAAATATTCTTTATTGTGCTTTAGATAGAAATGAGTTCAATAGAATTAGTACATGTGATTCGGCTCATGAAATTTGGAATGCTCTAGAAGTCACTCATGTTGGAACTAATAAAGTTAAGGAAACAAAAATAAATATGTTGGTTAAAAATTATGAAAATTTCTTTATGAAAGAAGATGAACCTATTATTGATATGATTACTCGGTTCACCGATATTGTAAATGGTCTCAAAGGTTTTGATCGAAAATATACTAACGGTGAACTTGTGAGCAAAATGCTTAGGTCACTTTTGGAGGAATGGAGTCCCATACGGATGCTTATAGAAAATACAAAGGATGTAAATACATATCCTTTGGAAGAATTGTATGGAACTCTAATGACCTATGAACTCAACAAAGTCGATGTCAAGGAAACGACTAGAAAGAGCAAAGAAGAATCAAAAGAGGATAGTCGCAAAATTGCTCTAAAATCGACAATTGATGAAAGAACAACAAGCAATGATATGAGCGATGATGAGCTTGAAGATTTGGTCATTCTTGTCAAGAAATGGAGAAATTTTCGAAGCAACCAAGGGAGATGTATCTCACTTGTGTTTTTCAACTGAGGGAGAACTTCCATTTATACACATAGAGGAAGAGCCTCTCATTAACACATTGAGGATAAAACGGATGAAACTGACGAAACTTATTTTCATTCAAACGACTGAAACGAAACTGATTTTCATTCAACAATTTTATAAAGATTTTCATTCAATATAATTATTTTCTAACAACAACTTCTCCACTATATGAAGGTGCAAGTAAGCTTGCAAATATCCCAAATATGCCTTTCAGAGGCTTCTTCGACCCCATCATCAAGGTCAATGGGAAAATCCGCAAGGAGAAGAGGAAGAAGCGAGATATCCTTAAACTTAAAAAGGGAAAGAGACGTTAACCCTGTTGAAAGAGATGTGGAAGTGGACATTTATCTTTCCTCCCGTCCATAAACGAGAGATGAGACTTTTCAAGTTTTTTCGATAGGTTAAAGGCCAAAACGCCTAGAAATAGGCTAGAGAGAAAAGTCGAGGTGGAGCAATGGAGTGATTTTCCCCCGTCTTTATCCCTTCATCTTTGTTACAACTAGGGTGAAGCTAGACCGTCGAAATCCTACGAGAGGAACAATTAATGATGATGAAAACTTGCCATTCTTATAGGAGATCAGGTCAGCATAAAGCCCCCGGCTCTGTGATGCCTAGAATGCTTTCAATACGAAGGGAAAAATGACCTTGAGGACCACCTCAACACTTAGAAAATGAAGGGGGACTTTTTATTTGAAATGCAATACCTAACCTTAATTGGAAGGTGAAGAGGTAGTAACAAGCTCCACCCAAAAAGCATATGAAATTGACATGAGTTGAAGAGAAAGTTCCTTGCCGAGGTTAGGAGTAGCAATCGTACAACGCATCCATGATATGAGGCAAGCAGTGGGTGAGTCGCCAAATAGTTACTTGACATGTCTCACTAGTAAGATGATCAATAATGAGAACATCTCAAATATACAATCTCTCACTGTCCTTAATGGAGGATTGAACATGAACTCCCTATTTATAGAGGGATGTTCAAAAAAAGAATCCATTTGATCAAAGAATAGATTGGAAAAATGATCAACTAATGTAATAAAAGATGTAGTAGGCCTCCTTCTTTGAGGGAAAGGGGTTGGGGCTAGGACTGTAAATAGATCGGATATGGACCGAATCTGCTTATATTCGATCTGATCTGATAATCCAACGAATATTTGATTGTTAAATTCATATTCATTTTGCTATATTATCGAATATCTGATCCGATAATCCGATTCGAAATTAAAGAAACTAAGAAAAAAAAATGTTGGAATCAACTTTTTATTTTATTTTTCCAATTCTTAAACATGTTTAATAATTATAAAATTTTCAATTTTTTTATGTTTTGAATTTGATAGCTTTTTTATTCTAAATGTATTTATTTTAGTCACAAATAACATGTCATAAAAATATTTTACCGACTCAATTATTTATAACAAATCAGATCGGATTGACATATATCCATATTTGATCCATTTAATTAATGGATTATTGGATTCAGATCTTGATTGAGTTAACAGACTAAGTGATGGGAATTTACTTAATCATGCACAGTGAAAAATAAAACAATTTCAATTCACATCTAAGGATTTGTTTTGTGTTTAGATAGAAACTTTGTTTAGAATAATACATTTGATGAATTCTGCAAACTCCTTTGTTAATTCTCGAATTCGAATGATCACGATCTGTAATCCAAGATATCCAATTGTCCAGCCTCCAATGATGATCCACACAGAGAACAAGAATGACAACTAAAATTTTCTTTTCTTGTGCTAGCAAGAATAATGAATTTTTTATATTGTTTTCAAACTATAGCGGCCTATTAATATAAGTTCAAGCGAGCTAGCCCGTCTCTTAAACTTAACCGGTCCAATATTTAATTAATCATATTAATTAAATCATGTCCATGAATTAATTAATTCGAGCATATTAATAAGCAACTCAATTAATTAATTATTCAACATTTGTCAATTAATTAACTGATAAATCTCATTCTTTTGGTTCTCTTCTGTGTGTAACCCATTAGGTCTCCGATCACGATGCCTAACGAAGTTAATTATTATTTTGATCTAATCAAAATCGATAAATTAAAACACTCACGTGTTCATTCAAGTGTCATCACACTTTAACTTGTGAGATTAACTACTTACTTCATAAATAAGAAACGCCACACGTGATGGTCTATCTGTAATAACGATATCCGTATCTCATTATTACATACGACCACAGACGATTTAAGATTCAATCATATGCAATTTGTATCTCACAATCACAACTCCTTGTGATTAACAAATCACTAAAATTTGAATCTACGGACTCTATTATTTAATTTATTAGAGTATTAATTTAATTAAATAATAAATATTGTCATAAATATGCATTTATTATATATATTAAAAGTGTTTATGTCCAAAATTGATTAGAATTAGGACATAACACTTACACTAAGACCTAATACATCTCTCATTAATTTCATCGGATTCGGATCAAAATCCAATCCATTGGCAGCCCTAGTTGTGGCCCAACGTCCAACTTCATAAATTAGCAATGGCACCAGTAGAGACAACAACTTTCCTATCCCACTTTCAAGCAGAGCTATGCTACTATGGCTCTAAATACTCTTCAACCTCCAATTTATATTGAGGTGGGTCCCAGTACATAAGTACCAACAGATGGAACCAAACTAGCCAACCTAATACGAAGCTAGAAGTAGTAGGACTTAACATCTACCAGAACTAAGGTTCTTCGGGCAACTGCTGCTGGCTCTACCAGACCATGACCACTATACCAATGATTGTCCATACGTCGCGAGCGCCTTAGAAAACATGGCCAGTCATGGAGGCTACTCTAAAGCCATCGAGGCCTCATAATCAACCTCGATATGAGGATGTAAGGTACCCTCTTAGGGACTACCTGCTTAGGTAATGACAAGTCACATAAAAGGCATCTTAGCCCAACAATGGGCAAGGACAAATGAATATTCCAAGAGATGTTGATAATGACCCTAAGAGACATTGATAAAGGAAAAACCAAGAATGCTAGAGAGGCAAGAAATCCACCTATGACCAGTTACTTTGTTAGTGATCGACCCTTCAAATCCGAAAGGGTGGACGCCATCATTTTCACGAAGAAAAATGTGAGGAAAATTCAATATACTTATTGTGATTCCTTAGTGGTGAGAGTTATTGTTGCCCGTAATAGGAAAAAGTGGATGCACATGGATAATGAAAGTTTAGTCAACATAATATTCAAGGTCACCTTTGATAAAATACATGTAGACCACCCGCTGACCCTAATCCAAAAATGCTATTTGGATTTAAAAGAGATGTCCTCATCCCCAAGGGTAAATCGCCTTTTATCCATCGAGATGGTTTATCACTTCATAGAGTTCTTGATAGTGGACAGTAGGTCGGCCTACCATGGAGTATTGGGATAATAAATCCTGGAAGTATTGTGGGCCATAACTTTCCTACATGCCCATGAAGTTCCCTATAGAATAGAAAATCATCATCACGAGATGAAATTATCATGAAGCCAAGAAGTTTTACTTGAACTTTCTAAGAAAGGCGACGAGCCATGAGGTCAACAAGGTGTTGTATGATGCTGAGATGGTCGAAGCATCTAAAGAAGAGGCTCTAAAGAAAGGACAAGTGTGGAAATACAAATCTTCCCTCCAAAGAAGATCATATGGATGAAACCCCTTAAGGGTCGATGGTGGTCGAAGCCTCTAAAGAAGGGGTAACATTATTTGACTAATTAAACCTTCACGTTATTGAGTCTGACTTAAGGCAACCCTGACAAAGGAACTTGAAAGCTTCTTGGTTGATCCTAAAGAATATGAGAGTTCTTCGGACCAAGAAGGAAAAATCTGTTAGAGGATGCGAAAATGCCTCGAAGAGTTCTATTCCCAAATTTGGACATCTTCAAGTAGAAAAACGAGGAAATGGTTTGTATTTATCCCAAATTTTGTTGGTGGTATTTAAAGATCGATCCCAAAATCTACCTCCATAAACAAAGGTAGAGGTCCCTCAACATAAAATGATATGAGGCACTGAAAGAAGAAATGGACAACCTAGTAGCCAATGGCTTCATCAAAGAGGACCACTATCCCAAGTGGATTTCCTACTCGATCTTGGTGTTGAAGCATAATGACAAACGGAAGGTATGTATAAACGTTTTCAAACTGAATCAAGCATGCCCTCGAAGATAGTAATGTGAGGGTCTAATTAGTAAAATACTACTGTTTTAAACTCAAATTTTAATTCAAAGCAGTGTTTTAAAAATCAACTCGAAATAATAAAAAGGTCAAAAGTCAAAATGTTCAACCACACCAAAATAGTGATAAAAAATAAATAAATTATATTTATATATAGTTCAAAATCCAAAATTAGGTCTACCCTACTAATTTAGTTCTGGAATGAACAAATGCATCGTTTTGATTCTTTCTTTATTAGTCATTTTAGTCAAAGGCATAAATAATAGGGTAAATTACACTCGCAGTTTCAAAGTATTTAAGATTGTCACAATGGAGTCCTGAACCTTTGACTTTTAGTACCTAGGATCCCAAACCTTATAAAAATCTGTGAATAAATTCCCTTTGTGATGAAAATTGATAGGTGTGTTTTTGCACACTTATTTAACATCTAAACAAACTTATTATTGATTAAGATGAGCGATTTTCTACTCATAATTATGTAATTATTGCTTTTGTGGGAAAAAATCACCCAAATGAAAGAGAACAATGCAAAATAATGACAAAATGACAAAAATGTACAAAAATGTGAAGTTTGGGACTAATTTGCACAAGTGCTGAAAGTTGGAGGACATTGGTATGCGTTTTATGGAGGGCAATATTGAAATCAAAATCAACATTCGAGGACCAAATTGGATAACATCATATTTGAGGGACCGAATGCGCAAATATTGGAGGACTTAACTGCAAAATGGTAAAGATTTCCATTTTTTTGCAGCAGCACCACTTTGGGTTAGGGACCATTTTGCTCACTTGCCGAAAATATGGGGACCAAAGGTGTAATTTCCTCTAGGTTTTGTGTTAAAATTAGCTAATGGATCTTTCTCGGTGATTTTTTTTTTCATTTTCTTTCTTACTGTGACGTCTCTACTCCTGGTTTCTTTCTCTGTTTTTTTTTTATTATTATTATTGTTTGGTATTTTGGAGATTAATCTAGAGCAACAAGGAGATTGCATCAAAGAGTTGAAGAAATATTTGGGAGAATTCAAAGCCAAGCTCAAAAAGGGGTTTTATCTATACCTTTGTTTTTCTCAATTATTTTGACATATTTGTATAAAAATTCTCCTTTTTATTATTTCTATAAAATGGGCTAATTGATTGTAGGGGTGGCAAAAAAGCTCGTGGGCTCGCACGGCTCGGGCTCGGCTCGGCTCGGAAAAAGTCCGAGCCAAGCCCGGCTCGGGCTCGGGCTCGGTGGCACCGAGCCAAAGCTCGGGCCGAGCCACATTTAGTGGCCATGGCCCGAGCCCGGGCCGACCCGTGTAATTAAAAAAAAAAAATTTTAAAAATCTGCCTGCTAAGTGCTACCCGTGTAATTAAATTTTTTTTTTTAAATTTGCCTGCAACAGCAGACAGAATAGCTGCCTGCTACAGGCAGCTATTCTGCCTGTAGCCGGGAAGATTCTGCCCGGCTACAGGCAGATTCAAATCTGCCTGAAATCAGGCAGATGCAGAGTGGACAGCGGGACAGACGGACTAATAGTATCAGTATAAGACTATTAAATAAATTCTGTGTTGAAAAATCAAATTACAAATAGTCTATGTACCAAATACCAATGACAATTAGGCGTTAGCGTGCACGCAAGATTTTTTCTTGCGTGCATGCAAAATTTTTTTTTTTTTTTTAAATTTTAAAAATTGAATATTTTTTTTTTGTCTATAAATACGAGAAAATTTTTATAATTTCATATCACTCTTCAATCGCTTAACTCTTTATGTAATATTCAATATTATACTCTCCAATTATTTAGCTATTATTTTCAATTTACTCATTTTGCTATATTCTTTACTACAATATTCTGTATTCTCCATTTCTCCTCTCCTATTTTTTTACACATTTGACTATATTTTTTACTACAATTTCTCTCTATTATAATACTTACACATGGATTTTACCAGTGATGAAATTAATCAGTTTAAAGGTAGTTCGAGTACTCCATCGGGGAACGATGCATCTCAAAATATTCCAATTAATTTGGAAGATATCGAAGAGGAGGAAGTAGTCGAGGTTAAAAGATTGAAAAAAGAGTGATGATTGTTGGCAACATATGACTCGTAAAAAAGTTGGGGTTCAAAATGGAGTTGATATTTGGAAAGCATGTTGCAATTATTGTGGTAAAGAACTTAGTTGGAAGTCCAGTTCGAGTACTTCGCATTTAAATAGACACATTTTACGAAGTTGCAAAGCGAAACCAGTCGGTCTTGACCCGAAACAGACCGAACTAACGTTTACCGGTTCCGGTTCCACTTTATCCACTTTTGTATATTCACAGGAAAGATTTCGTGAAGGAATGGCCGCATACGTGGCTGCAGCAGAGATGCCGCTAACGATGATCGAGTCGGAACACTTTACTCGTCTTGTGCAGAAATATCTCCAGCCCAGGTATAATTCTTATTGTAGAAATACTCTTCGTTCGGATGCTATAAAATTATATAACAGAAGAAAACAAACTGCTATTGAAAATCTAAAAACTTTTGATTGTATTATATCATTTACCTCTGATTTATGGACCGGTGTTAATAAAAAATGATATCTTGCTGCTACAGCTCATTACATTGATCACCTATGGATTATGCATAAAAAAATAATTGCATTCAGATGTGTAGAATATCCTCATAATGCGACTAATATATACATGGTTTTAAAAGATATTATACAAGAATATGGTATGCAAGAAATGGTTCGAAGTTTTACTTTTGATAATGCTAGTGTAAACAAAGTTGTTATCGAAAAATTTATTGATGATTTGAATCCTAAATTTGGAGGTTTATTTTTTCATCAACGTTGTGTATGTCACATTATTAATTTGATTGTAAAAGATGGATTGGAATATATAAAATCACCTTTAGATAAAATTAGGCAATCAATTAATTTTATAACTATATCACCAGCAAGAAAGCAAGCATTTAACAGTTTATGTGCAGAGTATGGCTTAGAAGAGAGATCATTTGTCACTGATGTATCACAAAGATGGAATTCTACATATCTTATGTTACATTCGTGTGAAAATTATGATAACATTATTTCAATGTATTATAATGGTAGACATACATATGGACCCGAACATAATTTAGAAGATTGGGAATGGTCTCTTGCATTTCAAGTGAAAAATTTCTTAAAACCTTTTTTTGATGCCACGAAGGAATGTAGCGGTGTTTATTATCCTACATCTTCAATTGTTGTACAACATTTTTTCTATATTGCACAAGCATTTAAAAAACATAGGAGTTTGACAATTTTTGTTAACGTAATTTATTCTATGGAGGCAAAATTTCATAAATATTAGGAAGAGATACCCTCTTTATTTTTATTAGCTTCAGTGATGGACCCTCGACTTAATTTAACTGGCACAAAAGCTACTATAAAGGGGATTTCAAATTTCATGAATATAGAATTATCACATGTGCATATAGAATCTATGTTATGTGAAATGTATAACTATTACGCTGAAAAAAATGGTCAGTGTAGTTCTACTACCCAAAGTTCTTTTTCAAAAAATACATCAACAAATGCAGAAAATTTCTGGAATTTTTTAGAGACCAATACTAGTGTTCCCTCATTTAATTCTAGTTCGTCAATATCTAGAGCAGTAGATGTCAGTGGTACAAATCTTGAAATTCTCTCTGAGTTAGCTAGGTATATATGTGTGGACGTTCGTAGTATGTTACAACCAGAACAATTAGAGGAATTTAATCTTTTATCATGGTGGAGGTGTAACGAAAGGCAATATCCAATTGTATCAAAAATTGCTCGCGATCTACTAACACCTCCGGTGTCTACGGTAGCATCGGAGGCTGCATTTAGTTTAGGTGGTCGAATTTTATGTGACGAACGATCAAGACTAAAAGAAGATATATTGGAGGCTTTAATATGTTTGAAGGATTGGGAATGTGCGGAATTACGCTTTCAAGAACAAGTTGACAGCATAATGGCCGAAGAGTTACAGCAAATTCAAGCATCTATGATATTGTAAGTTTTTAAATTGATTAGTTTAAAATAAATGTAATTTTTAAATTTTTTTGTATCAAGAAAAATTGTACACGAAATATTTTATTCGTGTACAGTTTTAACTCCGCTTACGATAATTGTAGCCGGTCCCAAGCCCGGATAAAGGAGGAGGGTTTACAATGTAAACTTTAAATTTTTTAAATTTATTTAATTTATAACACGAAAAAAAAACCCCCGAGCCGGCTCGGCCCGCAAAGGCTCGGGTCGAGCCTCATTTTTTTTTCTCGGGCTCGGCTCGGCTCGGCTCGTTGCCACCCCTAATTGATTGTGTTGGAATTTGTAGAATTAGTTTAATCTAACCTTGATTAATTTCTATATTTGCTATTTGATATTAAGTTGCTTATTCTTATGTGTTTCTATTATTGTATCTCATGCATTTTCATTTATGTGGCCAATGAATGAATGTGTTTAGTGATTTGTGTATCATTCGAGAGAAGATTGTACATTTTAGACCAAATAGTAGAAACCCTAGGTTTGGTAATGTGTAATGGATAGAGATATATCATTAGTCCTAAGTGATCCAATGAGCTATTTTCACAATGATTGAATGCGATTGTTTGAGTAATCGACATAGAGATATAGTAGATTAAACCAATCAATTAAGATTAATTTCACTCGAGAGAGGTAATTAACTAAAATTGGAAGATCGGGTCTAATATCGGAATTAAGTAATTCGTTAATTGGCTTATAGAGAAATTAATTAGGTGACTATTAAGCGAAACCACGAATCCCAACCACGTTTCCCTCCAAAATTTCCAAGTGTGTTATGTTTTTATATTTTGTACATTTTTAGTTTATTTACCGCTTTTCAAATCTCTGTCTTTATTGTGTGTTTGCTCCGTTTATTGTTAGAATTAAAATTGATTAGAGTTGCGTAATTGAAAGTATACATTCCTCGAGGGATCACAACCCGGACTCTAAAGATCCACTTTATTACTTGAACGCGACCCGTGCACTTGCAGTATATAATTTTAGTTAGGGGTGGACGTGGTTCTATTTGGTTCTGATTCCAATAGAACCGACCCAAACCATGAACTAATGGTTTTTGGGACCAAATAAATTTTTTAATAATGGAACCAATGGTTTGGTTTGGTTTTAGTACTGTTACTTAAATTTTCAGACTTGCATCATATCCATAAGTTACTAATGTATACTTAAATAAAAAAATATAAGTATCAAACATTTAGCGAGTTCAAATTATCAATAATCAAGATCATAAAAGTCCAAACTAACAAACAAAATCTAAATGAATGAGTCATTGCGAGAAGTTAATAATATCGAGTTTCATTTTCATCCTCCGTCTAATCAATTCCTTTACATGAAACCGGTAGACCTACACGAAAAAAATGAAATATGAAACTAAAATATAAAGTTAAATCCGTTAGACCTACATGAGAAAAATAAAATATGAAACTGAAATATAAAGTTAAAACTCGAAACTAATAGACAGTGGTGGTAACAAAATGACCAAGCCAAGCAACTTAGGACTTACCATCAGATAACCATTGACCGTTTTGAAAGCCCAAGATTGGCTAACTAAAGGGGGGGGGGGGTGAATTGGTTTTTAAAACTTTTTCGAATAATTAACTAAAATCACGTAGGTTAAAAACAAGTTGATAAATTAATAATCGTAAGCAAGTTAAAACAAGTAGATCAACCAAATAATAAGTGCAAATAAAGGAAGACAACTAAATGCAAGTAAGCAAATAAGTGAGACAATATAATTTGCATAAAGTAAAAACGTTAAGTAAAATGGATATAGAGTGCAAATGATATAGTTATGGAGGTTTGATCCAATGCAATGATCTACGTCCCCCATTACCAAGCTCTCCGGCACGAACAATGCCTTTTCACTATGTTGATTGACTTATGGTGCAATCTAACCCTTTACAACGCTTCCGGTGACTTACAACCAAGGAGTACCGATCCTTTTACAATGTTGAGATTTCCGGGACCTCAACATGACCCACATTATTGAGCTTTACGGGACCTCAATATGACCCACACGGTGACTTACAATAAGGAGCATCGATCCTTATACAATGTTGATCTTTAAGGGAATTCAACACGACCCACACTTAATCAAAGTGATTTTATAATGAAACTCCCCTCTTGATAAATAATACAAACAAATTAAGTACTAAGAGAGGCTAACACTTCAATAAATAGTAATGAATGATAACTCAAGTGTTAGATGAAAAACTTTGATGAATATGATGATTTTACAAGTTTTAGTTCAATCAATCAAATTTTTGATATGAAGAAGAAGAAGAAGAAGGATTTATGCAATGTAAGTGCAAAAATCTTCTTTCAAAAGTATATCTCTCTTTCAATGAACAATTTGTGATAAATTAAGTATTAAGAGAGAAAGTAGAAACTTTGATGAATATAATGTTTACAAGTTTGATTTAATCAAAGTTTCAATATGAAGAAGTAAAATAAGTTTATGCAATGTAAGTGCCAAGAACTTCTTCAAAAATATATTTCTCTTTTAAGATAGATATAAATAAGTAAGTACAAAGAGAAATGAAAAACTTTGATGAGAGAAATAATTTTCAAAAATAAAATCAATCAAAAGTTTTTCAAGGATAAAATACTTTTGATCTTCTAAGGATTAGAAATAAGGTAGTTGAGATCAATAAAAACTTCACTTTAATGCTCAAGAAGAGTTTTTGCAAATGAAAGGTAAATGAGGTATTTATAGCACTCAAACCAACCAAAACCGTGTCCATCCGGACAAGGGATCCGGAAGTCTGGATCGTGTAATCTACTAGCCGTTTGAGTCAGTCAGAACGGTCAAAAAAGTGACTGTTGAGGATGAACCGGACGTCCGGATGGATAGAAAATATTTCTGACCAAATAGACGCCTTGTTAGGACGGTCCGATTTATCCGGACGTCCGGATGGTCAATCGGACGTCCGATTGACCGTTGACTTTTTATTTTTATTTATTTTTATCTAAGCTCAAGTATCACTTTGAAAAATCAAACTTACTTTTGATCAAAACTATTTTATGCAAGTGATATGAAAATAACTTTTGTGCACAAAATAATTTTTGAGCTATTGTCATTCATTATTAAAGATCAAAGTGTTATACCTTCACACATGACCTCAAAAGTCTAGTATTTGATCTTACTTCAAAGTTTCTTTTCATCGGCACTTAAACTCTTGATCTTGAGCTTTCTTGACGTTTGACTTTAAGCTTGACTTCGATCCTGACCTTCTTCATGAGCCCGATTTGATAGTCTTGATGTTGATCTTTTAAGCTCTCGTCTTGAATAATTTGACTTAAATGCTTAACTTACTTTGCTATTCATTTCGAGTCCGATTTATGATGTGTTGATTTTGGCAATACTCGATAGATTTTATCATTGAACTATCATCAATCAAAATCAATTGTTAGAAACAATATTAATCTTGTTTGTTATAATCAAAACATTAAGGATAAAATCAACCATAGGTCAACACGTTTAATACTCCATTACTTATGTTGTAACTTTGAGAAACTCTACAAACATAATTCAAAATACGCACTGCAATGACACGTTTAACACAAAGCGTTATGGTCTTCAGCATGACTTGAATTCCATCTCTGCTTTTTCTGTTTTTTGCGCCATAGTTACAAAAATAATTCACACAATTTTGACAATTAACTAGATAATCATATTTTTTGGGAGTGATGTGCGATTTCAAGGCATTGAAGTATTAGTGCGGGGGAGTGCGAAGCAACGAGAAATGAGGAATTGGGACTGCGAGATGTGATCTTGGAAGAGAAGGGTTTTGAAACGAATGCTAAAATATTTTTCTTTTTATACCTAAAAGTTAATACCGTAATTAATATGTGAGGAAAAAATGTTAAAATACTAAGTGCATTAATCAATTTTATGGCACCAAGGCCGTACTGGACCCAGTTTGCCCATAAATTAATGGGCTAAACACGTTTTGTGAACTATACCAAAATAATGGCTATTGTGATTTGGGCTAGCTTCAATTAACATAACATCAAAGTCATAAAAAAGTAAAATTATAAATCAAGTTTGGTTTTCGGTTTGGTTTTTGGTTCTAGAATCAGAACCGAACCAAAACTATAACCAAATAGTTTTTGGTTCAAAGAACCAAAACTAATAATTTTTTTTTTGTAGAACCGAATCGAACCACTTGGTTTGGTTTGGTTTGGACATTTTGTCTACCCCTAATTTTAGCGAACAAGTTTTTGGTGATGTTACCGGGGATTGTTCTTACTTTGATTATCACTTTAATTAATTTCAGTTTTAACAATTTTTTATCTACTTGTTTTTTTTATTTGGCCAACCCTCGTATTTTTAATCTATCTTGTATTTGTATTCTCTCCTTATAGTTTCAGCTATAGTTGCATTATTCCAATCTTGGCAAAGTAACAAAGTGTTTACAATGTCTAATATCTATATTGACTATGAAAATATGTTTGGAGGTCAAAGATGTGAAATTTGTCAAGCGATGCATTGTACAAGACAATGCTTGTATTCGTGCACCAATGTCTCAATGTCGAAACTTCTTTGGTTTAAGCAATATTTGAAATGTTGAAAACAAGCACTAAATAATTTTGATGATAGTTACATGGTCGCGGGAAATTATGTACTGGACGATTGGGATAAGGACATCAAGCTGGTGGGAGATGGTCCTCCCTTAATGAATGAGAATGTACTTGAAAGGTATTATCTTGAGAATGCCAAGTGGGATGAAGACGACATTCATTTTGGAGATTACAAATATTGGGATGGATTTCAAAAGTGGGGGTATAATCCACTCGACGGAGTTAATATGAAAGACTTGTCATTGCCCTTTCATTTTGATTGTGGACCAATCATTCAACCCGATTAGAGTTCAACCATTGAAGAAGAGCCTAAATTGAGTGAAAATTTAATCACAACGAAGCTAAATGAGGATGTGGCAATCAATGAGGAGAAAATCAACTTACACTCTTCCAACTTGGTTGATTGCCAATATATTGATTTTGTGATTAAGCCCGATGAGGAAGTAGAAATCTTCATAGTTGAATTTGAATTGGATGGAATATGTGAGTCCTATTATATGGAAAGGGGCAATGTTGAGTTTTGGAGATCCAATGAAGAGTAGAATAAAGTCAAACGAAGAAAAATGGACAAAACATCCAAAGCTTTCTTTAGATGCTCACGAGTCAATTCCCAAAGTCGAGCTAAAGACTATAAAAAAACGCTTATTGGGAGGCAACCCAATCTTTTAAATTTAAATCTTTTTATTTAATTTTATGCATTTTCTTATTTTTATTTGATTAGCTATTATTGTTTTTGTAGGAAATCTTTGAAGTCCCACATCTCTATTGTTCCTCATAAGTTTGGGGGTAAATTGTGTACAAGAAGGTCACTTGTCCAAGTTCATTAAAAGCATCACAATTCCAAGTAGAGCATTGGTACCTCTTCACCAAATGTTTGATTGGGGAAGTTTCGTTACCCTTTCTTTTACTTTATTTTGTTCTTTTACATATTGAGGACAATGTGTGATTTAAGTTTGGGGGTGATTGTACTTAAATTGTTGTGATTTTGCGTTGACATGTTAGATAGCCTTGCCGGGTTAGTAGGGTTTGATATTTAAAATTGTTGTTGATTCATGAGCTATGACCAAATATGTTATTTGTGCCTAAATTTTTCAAAAATTGCTTGTCTATGTGAGATCATAAGTCACTTTGAGGATAATAGTCATGATTAATTGTTATCTAGATGTGAAAATTTTTGGATTGATGGAGAGATTTTTGAATTGATAAGAACTAGGTTGTGAGTTGTTTGAAAAATTGTATCAACCTATATTCTCTTCTCTTTCACTTTACCATATTGTAAAATAAGTTTGGGGGTGGTCGAGTCGGTGAAGGATAATATCTAGAAGTGTGATGATTCCATGTGTGTTGATTTTTTTTTTATTTTTTATTTTTGTGTGGAGTGTATTTTGCCAAGTATAAGCTAGGTAATGACCATATGCTAAGGATCTAAGCTATGGTGTTATGTTGTGATAAAGAAAAAATGATTTGCACTTGTTGAATCTTAGGCTTCATTTCGTAGCCTTTTTTAATCGAGTTATTAAGTCCGTTTGGATATCTCAAACCCGATACCCTTTGGTCTAAACAACCGGGGAGTTATCGACTTAAAGTTCGCTACAAAGGTCAATAAGAAAGTTTAAGGGAGTGAGGTCAATCAAGAGCTTTAATTGAAAAAAAATTGATTTTGTGTAATTATCTTTGATATTTGGGTTTAGATAACTAGTGTGTTTGAATTACTTAGTATAAACTTGAATGTGGAAGCACTAATTAGTTGAGAATCATCACATGACTAGAGGTTGATATCGCCGGTTAGACCCAACCGAAGTAGAGTGGGAAAATAAATGAGTGAATTGAGAGCAACCTTTAGATTTATACCCGGGGAAAGAAAAGAAATATCTATTTAAGGAGTGTGAATCTCACGAGTAGGAAATGACAGATTTGACCACAAAGTGTCGGGTTGGAACCAATTTGAATTCTTTTCTGTTTTGACAACTTTTTCCTAATTTAAATGATGATTGAAAGTGACTATGCACCCACACACCGATCGAACATTAGATAAAGTTAAAATGATTTTTGTTAGCATTATTTGAAGCATACTTGTGAATTGATATACAACTTTACACTCTTTGATATTTTTGGCAAACTATCTAATGTGTTGATCTTTATCTAGTTTGCATGATTGTGTGGTAGATAATTTTGCTCGGGACGAACAAGAGTTTAAAAATCGTCAATTTGACCATTAAAATGTCAACTTTTGAGTAAAATAATCATTTAACCATAGTTTGATTTATTGACAAATTACAATTGGGGTTTCGAACCTTTGAAAGTTGTGATAATTAGGTCCTAAACCTTTGGTTTCTATTGTCCGGGTCCCTAACCTACAAAATGTTTGCAATAGATATCCTTTGTGACGAAAATCATCATTTTGACCGTCTTATGGTCAATATATTGAGTTAATGACCCTCCTACCTTAATTTAATAACATAAAAATACAAAAAGAGTAGAAAAACCACTGTGTAATTCCTCCTCACCCAATCAACGACGATGAAATCTATCCACACTCACAGTTGATCATATAGTCCAACCAATCAACCCATTCATAAACCAACAGTGAAACAACCACTCCCGAGACACACCTCTGCACCTTCCCAACGCATTACAAATCTTCCATTTTCTTCAATTTTCTTAATGGGAGAACGAATCAAACATGAACTTAAACATGTACAACAATTGCCACAACCACCATTTTCACCTTCCCAGTCACTATATCAACATGACGCCGAGGAATTGCACACCGACTTTGTGTTCTTTTTGAAATTTGTTTTTGTTTCTTAAATTTCTTTTTATGTCATTAAATTCGGGGTATATGGTTCTTTTATTCAATATATTAACCATATAACAATCAAAATGACAATTTCCATCAGAAAAGGAAGTGATCGCAAAAATTTTATATGTTAGGACTCAGGATGCTAGAAATCAAAGGTTTAGGCCCCAATATCACAACCTTCAAAGGTTTGCGACCTCAAGTGAAATTGATTTATTTGATTAAATCAAATTAAGGTAAAGTGATCATTTTATTCAAACCTGACATTTAAAAGTCAAACTTACGATTTTCATCACAAAATGACCTCAGTCGCAAACTTTTCAAGTTTGGGATCCCTGGTACTAGAAATCAAAGATCTGAGAGCTCATCATAAAAAACTTCGAGATTGGGGAACCCATGTGCAATTTACCCTAATAATAAAAGCCAATTAAAAAAAAAAAAAAAAAAAAAGGGTTAAAGAGCTACCCACCGTCGCCGCCTCATTTCTCTCGTAAAATGTTAAAAGTTAAATTTAAAACACCTTCATTTCGGCTGCCAAGTTAAAAGAAGTCAAATTTTAAACTTACGGTTCGTTTGATTGGAAGAATAAAATTGGGTGGAAAGAAAATGAATTTCAGGAAATTGAATTGCTGTTTTAGTGAGAATTATCAATTAATTGTATTGGATTAATATAATTCACCACCTGAAAAATATTGAAATTTTAGATTTTTGGGTGTTCGTTTGGCTTTGTTTTTCATAAAAAATGTCCATTAAAAGGATAAAATTTATTACAATTGAGGATAAAATTTATTTCCAGTGCCAAAAAAAGTTGCATAGAAAAGATTTTCCCACTAAATTAATGGGAAAAACTTTTCCTCAAAAACTAAGAAAATGTGGAAAACCAATTTCATGAAAAATTTAATCAATCAAACATACAAAAATGTGGAATATAATTTAATTTCCATTTTCCATGAAAAATATAATTATTAGATCCAAAAGTTTTAATGGATTTCCTTTTCTATGGTAAACAGGCAACAGCATATAACTTGATAATCAACGAAAATTGTGTTTAGCTCGATCGATTTGCAATTAAACCTTCCGATTCACGATTTTTAAACTTGCATCAGATAAATATACCAGACATTTTCATATAAAGTTAATTTCATCAAAAAATGAAAAATAAAAATTATGTCCACGTGTCTAGAAATTATTGGATATGTGGAACCTAACATTGGTCACTGCTCGACCTTCACATTATGGACGCTGGCGGTTCCCCCTAAGCGAATTTTTTAAATAAAAAACAGAGAGATGAGTGAGTTAAAAAAATTATTGTAATTTTCTATTTTCAATATAGTGCAATTTTTACTTTGTCCCTTTTTTAAAAAGGCAACCTGTGAATTCATAATCGCTCAACCATTTTTGGATTTAAGTTTTTTAATTTAGTAAAAAACTGGACCGTGCCGGCTCTGGGAGTTTAGAGTAATATTATTCATCCACAGTGAAGTTATAAACATAATCTAGTTGGCTCTAAATGATAAGTTAAATGAAATGTGAAATTAAATGACTTATTTAATTTCATTTATCATTTAATGTCACATTAACGCCACCTAAACTGTGTTTGTAACCTCAGTGAGAATAAGTAGCATTACTCGGGAGTTTAACACAGGGTTTTGCTCTAAATGATTTGTTAGGGTTTCGACCATTGGGATTAAAAAGTTGACTGGAAAAAATAAAAGAAAAAAAGGAAGAGCTTTAGAATTTGGTTTGCATTAGGAATATGTCAATTCTACCAATCTTTTTCTAACACCACTCAGCAATTGTCACATTCACCAAAGTAACATCAAATTAAACAAATATATTTTAGCTTAAAAAAAGGGGTAAAACATTAATATCAATTAATGGTCATTCTATCCATACCATAAAATTATAGATTGTCAAAATAAAACGCAAGTTTAAGAAGAAAAATTGTCTCATTCAACCAAAAAAAAAATAAAAAAATCAACTCGCTCTTTAACCCTAACTCTATTTTTCATCATCAATTAACATTAAAAAGGTTGTGATTGAGCTAAAATAGGGACCGGCATGAAGGAATCGACCACTTTAATAGATGTTAATCTACGCGAAGGTTTAACAACTACTGTGCCCAGTATGACGTTTATCGATATAACAGAGTAATCAATTACGTAATATTATTCAATTTAGTAAATAAATGTGTTACAAAATACTTTAACGATTAATTTAAAATTTCAACGATACTTCCGTGACTATTTGTGAAACTAACTCTATAAGTTAGCTTGTGCTATAAGTAATGATATCTTCGAAAAATAACAATAATACGTCGCGTGTACAATTTTATTAAAATATTTAAAATCTTCCACGCCAGAATATTACTAGTATGTGATTAGTGGTTACAAACTATTTGTGCCCACAATTTAACTATGTATGTATATATGCCTATGTAATTGGTGCAATAATGCAATTCCATGAATGGAAATCTTTATGAGAGCTTTAAACTTTAGGTATATTTTTTATTTTATAATTTGTTGCTTTCCATCATTAGTGAGTGGAAACTAATTCATTTTTCCAATATTGACAATTTGTCGACTTCATGACATGGACCACCATTCACACCTTTTTATTTTATTTTTATCTATGTGGTATGAGACGACTTATTTAAGTTTTCACCATATTTGATGAGAGAAAATCAAATTTTTCGCAATATAAGTATCATTTGTTACATTTTTTTCACTCTTGTGAGTTCTTGTTGTTGATATTATTATCAAATAAAAAATAAATATAATTTACAAATCCGTACAAGAACTAGTTTACTTAGCTCACTGAGATTTTTCTTTTTATGAATATATTTGATAATGTGCACGAATTGATCAGTAAATGTCTATTACTACGATATTGCCACGGTGGATTTAGATATTTCTTCGATTGAGCTACTTTTGGTATCCATTCTTTTTGTTTTTAACCATACATTCCACCAATAAAATAACTTTGCACCTAAATCCATAATTCTTTCATACTTTCAACCAAATCCTACAAAAATTTCATTTTTCTTAAAATTTAGGGAAAATTGCAGCCACGGTACCAAATCTTTCATATTTTTGCAGACTTTGTCCAAATCTTTGTTTTGTGCCACTCACTGTACCAAACATTTAAACAATTCGCACTTGGAGTCCAAATGGACGATTTCCATCCAGTTATTTTTTAGGGGGTGGGGGTGAGGGGAAGAGAGGGTGAAGAAGATGAAGAGTTATTTTTTTTTCTTTTCTTTATAATCATTTTAAATATAAAATACGAAGTTACCATTTTGTCCTTAATGAATTTGATTAATTTTGACTTTTTTTGTCAACTGGACGAAAACCGTTCATTTGGACTCCGAGTGCGAATTGTTTAAATGTTTGGTACCATATGTGGCACAAAATAAATATTTGGATAAAGTCTGTAAAAATGTGAAATGTTTGGTGCTGTGACTGCAATTTTTCCTAAAATTTATTCTAAATTTTTTTACATCAAACAAACTCTAAGTTCATTTTCTTATAGCTGGAGTGGTTAAAAGACAAAAAATGGTATTGCTAAATGTAATAGTTGAGTTCCAAGAATATAAGGGCTTCAAACCTTGAACAATTCTTTTATTAGGAATCATTCACAGTGAATGATGTGTTTGATGAATATTATTGAGGAAATAATGTATTTTAAATAGTGATATGATGAAAAATATGTAGTTAAAAAATAAGGAAAAGTTATTGATACGATGAAAAATATTATTTTATTGAAAAATGTGTGGTTAAAAATGAGTTTTGAAAGAATGTGTATCTGTTGGGCGAAATTTTATTTGGATAATTTTACTTCAAAAGTCATCAAAAAAAAAAAAAAAAAAATTAATGCAGCATTTGCTAAAGAAAGCAATGACCAACATTATTCAGTTCAATTATTGATCAAAAGTAAACAAAGCTAAAAAAATAAAAAAATAATAATAAATTAGTAAATAGACTTGAGCACTTCCCCTAAGTCACCACTCGATTCTATTTAATTTCTTTTAACAAAATAATACATTCCTATTCTCACTTGTGGTTGATTGCTTCAAAATAGCTTCAATCAATGCAAAACATTATTATTTTAGTGAAAAATTAAGGTTGGACTCCCTACTTTTTTAGTATTATGATTTTGATTTTAACATTCAAGGTTTTTGATCGTTAGCATATTTACAAATGTGAACTAGATCCAAACATGATAGAAATTGTCAATGTGGACGTTGAAATTCCACACGATTTAATAAAAAAATCGTCAAATCACTTAAAAGTTCAATTTTACATTCCGAGATTAACAATTTTTGTTACTTATTAATCAGATTCGCATGTATATATAATGTGGATATCTAAAACCTCAATTTTAAAAGTTAAAAATCCAAAATCACGCCCAAAAAAAATAAAAATATAAATAAATAAAACAAGAAAGAGGGAGTTGAACCCTAATTTTTCTTTACTTTGATGATTACAACTGAGAGGACAACCAAATAAGGTTGTGTTTGTCTTTTTATTTATTTATTTATTTTTATTTATTTATTTTTTCAAAGAAAACATCATTATCTCTCGTATAGATATTCTTAAAACCTTAATCAAATTCTCCCTCTAAAATATTTTCATAAATTTATACATTTATTACGTTTTCTTTCTCATCCTTACCAATTCAACGCAGTACAATTACGATACACAGCACAGCTACAAGTTTCCTGCACAGCAAATTTCACCCTCCCAAGTCCCATCTGTCCCCACTCCCCTTTGGGTTCAACCTACAAATTCTCCTCTCCCTTGACCAAATTATCATCAAAGAATATACACGAACACGTTTCAACTTATCATTAAATTGGTCTATTGATCGGGCAGCAGAGTAAGGATTTACGGTGGCACTGAGTATGAGGAACCTGCAACTGACAGCGAAGGGTTCGTCGGCGTCGATTGACACCGGCGAAGAAGAGAGGCTACTTGGCTCTTACGATGAGGAGAATTTTGAGAAAATATCGGGGAGTTTCAGGAGAATTCAGGTTAGCGTTTCAGGTATGACGTGTGCAGCCTGCTCAAATTCCGTGGAATCAGCTCTCACGAGTTTAAACGGCGTCGTGAAGGCCTCCGTTGCCTTGCTACAGAACAGGGCTGATGTCACTTTTAATCCTGCCTTAGTCAAGGTCTGGTCAATTCTTCCTCTGTTTTGTTAATATCATTGTGTAATCTATGTGAATAATTTTTTGAACTATATTAAGAGTAAATGAGGTAATGGGTTAGTGATAATTTTAATTTTAGTGGGTTCTATGTTGGTGACAGTGATTTGAACTTTTTTTATACTTTTTATTTGAAATTATGATCTGGGATTTCTATTAATAGTGATTCTCTATCATGATTTTTGTGTTTTATGGTGAATATTTATGGTTCCTGAGTTTATATATTCTTTTTCCATTTTATATATTCTTTTTCCATTTTTGATGTTTTGAAGCTCCTTTTTTGATGTACCCAAGCCGGATTCTACAGCCTAAATTTGTGGTGGTGTTATGCCACAAGATTTAGGAAAATAGTTGCAAGTGTATGGTTATAGAACTGGGTTTATGGATGGAAACTGACCACTAACAATGAAAAGTATAGTTTTGTAAATCTGACTGCGCTTGATGTTTAAGCTTGAGCTTCCAATGTTGAGGCAACCAAAATTTTTGTTGATTTTATGTTTTAGGTTATTATTTCCTGGCATTTGGGCGGAGTAATTCTTTTTAAACAAATCAGGAAACACTAAAAAATATACTTCTTGAAATGATTTTCATGCTGCAATTTTCACTGATCGGACTACTCATTACAACTTACGCATAATAAATGAAATGCAGTAGGTGGAGTTAGGCGATAAACCCTGTAGTCTCCCCTGAAAACCATCAGTGGGGTCGTTCGCCTTGATTTTCTGCCATTTGGTAAATGACTGAATTTTACATAGGTTTATGTTAGATATACAAGCAGAGGCAGAAAAAACAATTGTATGGTTACCACATTATTTGGAGCTAGATGCATATGCATATGAAACAGAAATATATATAAAGATTTGTCTGGTCCAAGCCAACAGAATTAGACAATCTCATAAATTGTAAAAAATGTCTATCTCCTCTACGTTGTTCCTCTGCATCACTGCATCATTTTTAAATACAGCAGTCTTGACATGGCATCTTTTAGCTTATAGGAGTAGACATTGTGTAGTACATAAATCTTAAATGAAGTTTCTGTTGAGTTGTGCTATTCGTCCATCGTCATTCTGAGGATAGTTTCCTTGCCTCTTCAGTATGGTCTTTTTTTCTTAGTTTTGAATGACTATTAGTTTTCCTACATTTTGTTCAGGATGAAGACATTACAAATGCAATAGAAAATGCAGGATTCGATGCTGAGGTTCTGTCTGAGCCACGTACGTCTTGCACTAAATCAGATGGAACATTAATAGGACAGTTTACAATCGGAGGAATGACTTGTGCAGCTTGTGTAAATTCTGTAGAAGGAATTCTGAGTGCTCTCCCAGGTGTAAAGAAGGCTGTAGTTGCTTTGGCTACTTCATTTGGGGAGGTCGAATATGACCCCACTGTTATAAGTAAGGAAGGTATAGTCAATGCAATCGAAGATGCTGGCTTTGAGGCTTCTTTTATGCAGAGTACTGGGCAGGATAAAGCTGTATTAGGGGTTAATGGAGTATCAAGTGCAACGGATTTACAGCTGTTAGAAGGCATTCTTTGCAACTTAAGGGGTGTGAGACAATTTCATTTTGAGCGAACATCGAAAGAGTTAGAAGTTCATTTTGATCCAGCGTTTCTTGGTTCTAGATCTTTAATTGATGAGATTGAAAATGGAAGCTATGGAAAATTCAAGTTACTTGTCAAGAATCCTTATACAAGAATGGTTTCTAAAGATCTAGAAGAATCATCAAAGATGTTTCGGCTATTTACTGCATGCTTGTTTCTTAGCGTGAGTTATTCTATTTTGCATTGTTGATGCATTCTTAATTGACTTCATGTTCGTTAAGTTTTTTCCCCAAGTTACTCTTTTGGAAAGCCATGTTATGTTGTATGCATTAGCTGGTTGTGGATGCTAACCGATATCGTGATTTAATTGACTTTTTTTCCCAGTACCTTTAAACAAATGGAGTTGCGTAGTTTATGTTCCTCTAAGAGTAACCCTGAAAAAAATGATGCTATGATAACACCATCACCAAGTAATTTTTTCCCAGTACCTTTAAACAAATGGAGTTGCGTAGTTTATGTTCCTCTAAGAGTAACCCTGAAAAAAATGATGCTATGATAACACCTTCACCACGTAATGCTACTGAGAATAACATTATGATATGAATAATTCTTATTTATTTTACTTTTTTGAGCACTCTTCTTTTAACTCAGTCAATTTGTACCAGGTTCCTGTCATTTTCATGCGAGTCGTCTGTCCTCACATCCCTTTCATATATTCTTTACTAACTCGGCGATGTGGTCCTTTTCAAATGGGTGATTGGCTGAAGTGGGCTTTGGTGACTATTGTTCAATTTGTTATTGGTAAGCGTTTCTATGTTGCAGCTAGCAGAGCACTTCGGAATGGTTCAACAAACATGGATGTTTTGGTTGCATTGGGAACTTCAGCTTCATACTTCTACTCTGTGTATGCATTATTATATGGTGCAATCACTGGGTTCTGGTCTCCTACATACTTTGAAACAAGTGCAATGCTAATAACATTTGTACTTTTTGGTAAATACTTGGAAAGTCTTGCAAAGGGAAAAACATCAGATGCTATAAAAAAGCTCATGGAACTCGCACCTGCCACTGCTGTATTGCTTGTCAAAGACGAAGGTATTTTTTTCCTAGTTGGGAATTGGTATGCATGGGAAAAGTTATATTTCATTTCCATCCGTGACCCGATTTTGTAATTTATCTGATGTCATGTTGTCTACAAGTTGAAGTACAAGATAATATGATAATTTTTATAAACTAGAACAGATGGATTTTGGTGACTTGAAACTTGGACTGAATAAGTATTTTTAACATTGAAGGTGGAAAAATTGTTGGAGAAAGAGAAATTGACTCCTTACTAATTCAGCCTGGCGACATATTAAAAGTACTTCCTGGCGCAAAGGTTCCTGCTGATGGTTTGGTTGTTTGGGGTTCAAGCTATGTAAATGAGAGTATGGTTACTGGTGAATCTGATCCTGTTCTGAAAGAAGTCAATTCATCAGTTATTGGGGGTACAATAAACTTGCATGGTTCGCTTCATGTACAGGCCAATAAGGTAGGATCCAATACAGTTTTGAGCCAAATTATATCTCTGGTTGAGACTGCGCAGATGTCAAAAGCTCCCATTCAGAAGTTTGCCGACTTTGTGAGTATCACTTTTTATTCTTTATCATGCTGTACTTCACTTTAACAAGCAAAAAGAAAATTGTCTGCTGGCCACTATGCTGTTCTTGATGAAGTTTCTTTTATGGATTCAACAAATAACCCATATTACAAGGAGCTATTAATCACACAAAATGAGAAAAAGAAGCAAGAATAACACAAGATGTAATGTGTTTCACTTTCAATGTGAGAGCTATTGCACCATGTGCTGCAGCCGAAATTGCACTATATTGGAGAGAGAATTACAATGTATTTTGGACTTGCACCTCTATTTGTTTTTTTCAGTACTATGATGCATAGAAAGGAGGCTTGCCCTAATACTTTTTATGTAGGAGGAAAATGTTGGGGAAACCTAATACATGTGCAAATTTTCCAGAGTACCCTTATAACACTTGAAATAATTTGCGGTTGACGGGAAAAGTGTATAGTATATTAGTCTCTACACATCCAACAGACACTGACACATACCCACATTTGTATGCCATTTAATATCTGCGTTATTTGTTTGTTTGGGGCCTTAGAACAATTTAAATACAACGGTTTAACTTCAATAACGTTGAATTGATATTTAGGAACTCTTTGGTGAATGTTGACCTGTATTTTAAATTTTTAGAAGAGGGTGAAAAGCAAGAAAAGCTTGTTATGTTCATAAAATGGAATTTTTTGCCTAGATTAGAAACATGACAATGATTTTGTTGTCCATTAATCTCCACACTTGCTCCTTTCTTATTCAGTTATTCCTACCTTTTCGAGGTCAAAATTATTTGTTTGCTTTGGAATTTATCTGAGTCATCATCTGTTTTCTTATTGTGGCTGGTTTTGTCACCTGCAGATTGCAAGCGTCTTTGTCCCCGTGGTTGTGACTCTGGCATTGATGACATTACTAGGATGGTACGCTTACCTGGGGCAAACTAATCTATGGAGAATTTTTTAGTGGTTAATAATTGATATTAATTCTCGTCGAGGTTGCATTTCTGTGACTCTGCCTTTCCATGTATTCACAGGTATCTTGCTGGACTTCTCGGATCCTACCCCAAAGAGTGGCTGCCAGAAAATAGCAACTATTTTATTTTTTCCCTCATGTTTGCTATATCAGTCGTGGTAATTGCTTGCCCATGTGCACTTGGACTGGCCACACCTACTGCCGTCATGGTTGCAACAGGGATTGGAGCTAACAACGGTGTACTCATCAAAGGAGGAGATGCATTAGAGAGGGCACAAAAGATCAATTATGTGGTATTTGATAAGACAGGCACCTTAACCCAGGGAAAAGCCACAGTTACAACTGCAAAAGTTTTCTCAGGAAAGGATCGCGGTGAATTTCTTAAATTAGTGGCTTCAGCTGAGGTAACTAACATCCTCGTTGTTGATAGAATTCAAACTCTGTTTCACTCAATTGGTTTCCTTGTCGTTGTCCTCTTCCTCCTCTCTCTCTCTTCCCCCACCCCCTTCCAATATCTCTTTAATCATTCATATGGTACCCCATTGACCAGACAGAGGGAATACAGAGGAGAAAAGCATTGACCTGCTCATAAATGGAAATTCCTGTTTTAATTACAAGAATACTGAATCTTTTTATGCCACTCTGCTCCCCTTTGTCCAGTCACAAGGAGAAGAAACCTGCAAGGAGAAAGAGAAACAGTTTCAAATTTCACTAATACCTTTCCTGGGAAATGGAGTCTCTTCTGCCCATGGATAGCAGAATTATGTAATTCCCAACAGTGATTGAAAGCTGAATAATTTTGTTGGGAGTTTTGATTGATGATTTTCATTTAAAAGAAAAAAGATCATACACTGATAAGCTATATATATAAATCAAGCACTCTAGGTGCCATGTTTTATTAATCACAAAAATAAGCAATACAAGAAAATGTACACTTCCCCTTCTAGAGACAGAAAGTACAATGATAAGCTGAAGAACTACACTTCGTGTCCTTGTCACAAGTCACCATAAGCCGAGTACAGAGTCTATTCAGCTTTTGGTCACTTTTGGACTCACTGCTTGATGGAGATCGTGTTAATTTATTACCGCAAATTTATATACTGATAAGCTTATTTTTCTGTTTTTTTTTTTCCAGGCCAGCAGTGAGCATCCTTTGGCTAAGGCAATACTCGAATATGCCTGCCATTTCCATTTCTTTGATGAAGCTTCCACTATGATGAATGTCCAAAATAAGTTCTCTGGATGGCTTCTTAATGTCTCGGATTTTTTAGCCTTGCCTGGAAGAGGCATTCAGTGCTTTATAGATGGGAAACATGTTTTGGTGAGTTTCTTAAACAAATATACATGTGGTGATTGCAGAATGGAAGAAGTTTTGATGTTTCCTATTTTGATGAGAAGAAATTTGTTTCTGTGCTTGTTTATCCTCATCAAAGGTTGAATGCCCTGAACAGGTTGGTAACCGGAAGCTGATGACTGAAAATCAGGTTATTATTTCGAGTGATGTGGAAAATTTTGTTGTAGAGTTGGAGGAAAGTGCTGAGACTGGAATACTTGTGGCGTATGATAATGAACTAATTGGTGTTCTTGGGGTAGCAGATCCACTAAAGAGAGAAGCTGCTGTTGTTATGGAAGGCCTTGTGAAAATGGGTGTTAACCCTGTCATGGTTACTGGGGATAATTGGAGAACAGCTCAGGCTGTTGCCAAGGAGGTTGGTATCTTGTTCCTTTTTCTTTCGTATATTTGATTTTTTTTGTTACTGAGTTTGGAGAGAAGTTTTAGAGTGAATTGTCCAAATAGTCACTGAACTTTACGTCATGCTTCTAAGATGTCACTAAACTTTCAAAATCACTCAAATCATTGCTGAACTTTGCAAAAAGTTTTTACAAGGTCACTGAACTTTAAAAATCATCTCTTTCATCACTGAATTTTGCAAAAGGTTTCTCAGGGGTTATTAATTCAGTGATCGCATAAGAAACCTTTTGCAAAGTGTAGTGATCTCGTAGAAACTTTTTGCAAAGTTTAGTAATGAATGAGGTGATTTGCAAAATTCAGTGATCACTTGGGGTGATTTTTAAAGTTCAGTGACCGTTTGGAAGCATGGCTTAAAGTTCAATGCCTATTTGGGATATTCACTCGAAGTTTTAACTCTTTTTCTAAGAGCTATTGTCTACAACTGGGCTCACTTGAGCTTGTGTGTAATTTTTCCATTTATCTATCAGTGAGTCCCAAATTTTCAGAATCTGTAGAATTTGAGAAATTAATATAATATAATTTTTCATTGATATATCAAATATGATTTGCAATTGACTATTTATAGATTACATAGGAGAAATAGATAAACAAGAAATAATTACCAGAAAAGCTATCTCCTAAAATATCTTCTAAGATATTCACTCATTAACAACTAACTTCCCTAAATCTAGCAATGCTTATTCATAATGATTTGATAGACTTTTCCAACAGAATCACATCCTTTGTTGCCGTGCAGGTTGGCATTAGAGATGTTAGGGCAGAGGTGATGCCTGCTGGAAAAGCAGACGTTATTCGTTCATACCAGAAAGGCAGAAATGTAGTTGCAATGGTGGGTGACGGCATTAATGATTCTCCTGCCTTGGCTGCTGCTGATGTTGGTATGGCAATCGGGGCAGGGACAGATATCGCAATAGAAGCTGCCGACTATGTGCTGATGAGGAATAATTTAGAAGACGTCATCACAGCTATTGATCTTTCAAGAAAAACTTTCGCCAGGATTAGATTGAATTATGTATTTGCTATGGCTTACAATGTGGTAGCTATACCAGTTGCTGCCGGGGTTTTATTTCCTTGGCTGAAAGTGAAGTTGCCACCATGGGTATCCGGTGCATGCATGGCTTTGTCATCCGTAAGTGTCGTATGCTCGTCTTTGCTTCTTAGGAGATATAGAAAACCCAGGCTTACAACTATTCTGGAAATCACCGTAGACTAGTAATTCCAATGTAAAGGGGAGAAAATTGAAACAGACGTCACCTTAGAAAAGCCAATTGGAAATTAATGATAGTTTACAATGCCCATTGCATTTTTTTCTTTCACTTTCCTCTTCTTCCATTATCAACCCACTCATGTAATCCAATGTACGTCTTTCTTTGTTAAGAGTAATGATATGTAGCATTACTGGTGCCTGCAGTGGATCCTAGTGACTACATGAGACTTGAAGTTGGGATGCTTTTGATTCGGTGAACAATATAATATAGCAATGGGTCTACTACCATCGAGATAGGTGCTATATAGCATTATTCTTGTCGTTAATGCCTAATGGATCATTAAATAAGAACAGGTGGACATGGAACTAGGCATAAATCCATTCAACCAGTGCTGAATGAACACATGAGCAGTACTGGAGTTACTGCGGATGCCTTAACGCAAACTCCAATCGCAATCCAACTTGATTTAAACAACGCTTTTTGGAAGTAATATTCTGGGAATTGAAGAGAATTTGTTAATAGAATAAGTACACCATGGACTTCTTATGGAAAGCGAATATTCAAGACTTGCCGCGTATATTAAGGTCGGAGACCAATATTGCAAATTTTCCTTTTTGAGTAATAAAGCGAAGTGAACTGAAATGAAACAAAAGAGTGCCACCTCGAACGAGAATTTGCTCAGGTTGTAAACATTGGGTCAGCCTGTCTCTACTCTTCATTATCACACTTTGAAGATGCCTTGGCGGTTAAATCGTAGACAGTAGACACACGGGATCCTCTTTGTTAATAAATGGGGAGTCCGCTTTAAAGTCATCTGCCTACACATGCCGCCAAATATATATTTCAACAGGAATCACACAAGGGTAGATTACAAATCTCTAGTAAAGAGCAGGTACCATATATAGAGCGAGAAAGAAAAAATGGCGAGTAGTGAAATAGAACAGCAATTCAAAGCGGTGCATGAGCCTTCGAACAAGCCTAGAAACCGTATAATTGCTCTCTCCACTCTGTCCATTTTTATGCGTGTGCGTATATTTCGGATCCTATTTGATATATGGGAATGATATTTCCGAATACATAAATTGGCTTTGATTGATGTTGCTTAACATTGAGTCGTCACAAACGTTCATTTCTGCGTTATTTGCAGATTAAGTGATGGAAAAAGATAAAAAGAACAGTTAAAAGTGAGTAGTTTTTGCAGTGCTGCTTATTGATCTATTCCTAAATGATGGCCTGAAATTTCCCCCACTTCTTATTCTCTATATTTGGGTTGCATTTGACTTCCACCAATCACACAAAATAATCAGAAAATAAAAAAAGTTGCTTCTTTTTCTCCCCTTCGATAGGATCAATTCCGTCAAGTTGGCACTTTGTATGGCTAATTTCTAGCAAGAATCCGGCAACTTGCCTTGGTATTCAGTAATAGAAAAATTAGTCTAACGTTATGGGGTATTAAAAACCCGAATGATAATTGTTACATTTCGGACCTTTCATGACACAAATAGCTTTTCTCTACGACAATACTAAGTATATAAAGCTAGTCGTGCCATAATTATAATACGACCTCAAATTGCTGAATCTGTAAACAGAAAACACAGCTGTTGGAGTTAAGGTGAAGCCTGCAAGTAGGACAGGAAGAATGAGAGAGAAGCCACTTATCAGCACAATGAAGATGGAACTGATGGTTGCATTATGGAAGGATTGGATTCTATGACCATCGGAGACTTCCATTAACAAATTGCACAGCTTGAAACCGACAATGGTGAGCTTGAGTAAACAGAAATTGGCAAAGTTACCATGTCTTTCTTTTTTTAAGGCCTGCGTTCACTATACGCGATGCAACCTAGCCAACCAGTTCTGTTAGTGCCCGCAGTGTGCATTGAAGGATACTCTGTGTCAAGGATATGTTACCGTGATCTTAGGAGACTTATTTGTAAAGTTTTCATTATTTCCTTATTTACTGTAATTACCATTCACAACATTGATTTGTACCTATATATAAAATATACTCACCATGATTGTGGTGTGGTGAATTGATTCAAACTCTCTCATGGTATCAGAGCCTCCAACGGATTAGCCTCCATCGATCCCCTTGCTTCAATGGCCTCCGAAAACATCTCATCCACCCTCCTTCCTTTCAACACCATGATTCACATGGTAACCATCAAATTATCATCCTCTAATTATCTCCTCTGGAAGAGTCAGCTTCTTCCCCTACTTGAGAGTTAAGAACTGATCGGCCATGTGGATGACACTCTACAGTCACCTCCCTTATTTGACCCTGAAGGTTCTAAGACACCAAACAGCAAACACTTGGCGTGGAAAAACACTGACCAACTTCTTCTGAGCCTCCTGCTCTCTTCTCTCACTGAGGAAGCCATGGCCGAAGTTATAGGCCTCTCCACCTCACGCGAGGTCTGGTTAGCACTCGAAAACACCTTCAGTCATCGATCAAAAGCCAGAGAAATTCGTCTCAAGGACGACCTTCAATTGATGAAACGTGGGACTCGATCGGTAACGGAATATTCCAGAGCGTTCAAAGCTCTTTGCGACCAACTCCATGCCATTAGGAGACCCGTTGATGGAACTGATAAATCCCATTGGTTCCTCCGAGGACTAGGTTCGGAATTCACCAGCTTCTCCACAGCCCAAATGGCGCAAACGCCTCTGCCCCCGTTCGCCGACTTGGTCTCCAAGGCTGAGAGTTTTGAGATCTTCCAGCGATCTCTTGATTCTTATGGCCCCCCAACCGCCGCCTTTACAGCCACAAATCGAGGCCCCAATCGTCCCCATTTCAGGCACCCAATCCGCCACCAACAGGGACGAAATCCCTCTTCAAACCGAGGCAACGGGCGGCCTCATTTCGGGCAGGGACGTCGTCTCCCACGTTGCCAAATCTGCCGTCAAGAAGGGCACTACGCCGACAAGTGCGACCAGAGGTATTTTCGGGGAGGAGACACCGTGGGCAACACAGCCCACCTTGCAGAGGCCTTTAATGCCAGTTGTTCTCTTAATGGGCTTGGGCCCAGTGACTGGTACCTTGACACAGGAGCTTCGGCCCACATGACACCAAACTCCTCCCATTTGGATCAGGCAACTAATTATACGGGTAAGGATCAAGTAATTGTTGGGAATGGTGCCTCACTACCCATTACTCACACCGGTACTATCTCTCCAACCCCAACACTTGATCTATTAGATGTTTTGGTCGTTCCCCGTCTAACAAAAAATCTTTTATCCATCAGTAAATTAACATCTGATTTTCCTTTTTCTGTTACATTTACTAATAATCTCTTTTCTATCCAGAATCGTCAAACGGGAAGGGTGGTGGCAACCGGTAAAAGAGATGGCGGCTTATATGTGCTGGAGCGCGGCAATTCCGCTTTTATTTCTGTTCTTAAAAATAAGGCTTTACATGCCTCGTATGACTTATGGCATGCTCGTCTTGGACATGTAAACCATTCTATTATTTCCTCTTTAAATAAAAATGGTCACCTCTATCTTACCTCTTTATTGCCTTCTCCTACATTATGTAACACATGTCAGATTGCAAAGAATCATCGCTTGCCTTATTCTCGTAATGATCGTCGATCGTCTAATGTATTAGATCTTATTCATTGTGATATTTGGGGTCCTTCCCCCGTCAAGTCAAATTCAGGATTTCTTTATTATGTCCTATTTATTGACGATTATTCACGTTTCACTTGGCTTTTTCCCATGAAATTAAAATCTGAGTTTTATAATATTTTTATTCACTTTCAAAAATTTGTGGAAAACCAACATTCCTCGAGCATCAAAATTTTTCAAAGTGATGGTGGTGCTGAATTTACAAGCAATCGCTTCAAAGCACATCTTAGTACCTCCGGTATTCATCACCAACTCTCTTGCCCTTATACACCTGCTCAGAATGGGCGTGCTGAAAGAAAACACCGACATGTGACTGAAATGGGACTGGCTCTCCTCTTCCATTCCCACACTTCTCCCCGTTTCTGGGTTGACGCCTTTAGCACTGCAGCCTACATCATCAACCGCTTGCCTACACCGCTTCTCCGAGGTATGTCCCCTTTTCAGATTCTCTATGGTTCATCACCAAACTATGAGAATTTTCATCCTTTTGGTTGTCGTGTTTATCCTTGTTTGCGTGATTATATGTCCCACAAATTTTCTCCTCGCAGCATCCCTTGTATTTTTTTAGGTTACAGTCCTTCTCATAAAGGGTTTCGCTGCCTTGACCCTAGTACCTCTAGGATTTATATCACCCGACATGCCCAATTCGATGAACACCACTTTCCCTCTAGAGATAGCTCTCGGGCTCAACCGTTTTCCTCTCTCCACATTTCCAATTTTCTTGAACCAAGCCTGCCCCATCCCGACCCAACCTCATTGTCCCCCCAGCACCATTCTTCGCATATTACTCCACCCGGGTCCAACCCGTGTGTTATTTGTACTAATCCAGTGGGCGAGTCTTTGCAGGTTACTGATTCTATTGCAGGTCCTCCTTCTCCTTCTCCGGAGTCTCCACTACTTCCTGATAACCTTGATGTTGGTCCACTTCTCCACTCTCCCACACCTGCTCCAGCTCCACCTTCTCATTTGGGTTCTCATCCCATGATCACACGGGCCAGAGCTGGCATTTTCAAGACACGTCATCCAGCGAATCTCAGCACTTTGGGTTCCTCCAACCTGCTCACTGCTCTTCTTGCCTCCTCTGAACCTAAAGGTTTCAAATCTGCTGCTAAGAATCCTGCATGGCTTGCTGCCATGGATGAAGAGGTACAAGCTCTACATCATAACTGTACCTGGGTTTTGGTCCCTAGACCAGATAACACCAACATTGTCGGTTCCAAATGGGTGTTTCGGACCAAATTTATGCCTGATGGATCCATTGAGCGCCTCAAGGCTCGACTTGTAGCCAAAGGCTACACTCAGGTACCTGGTCTTGATTACACTGACACTTTCAGTCCTGTTGTCAAAGCCACTACTGTTCGCGTTGTACTCTCTCTTGCTGTTACAAACAGGTGGCCTATTCGCCAACTTGATGTGAAGAATGCATTTCTCAATGGCACTCTCACTGAAACTGTCTATATGGAACAACCTCCTGGGTATATTGATCCTCGTTACCCGACTCATGTTTGCAAACTACAGAAAGCTCTATATGGTCTCAAACAAGCTCCTCGTGCTTGGTTTCAGCGTTTCAGTTCCTTTCTTCTCACTCTTGGGTTCTCTTGTAGCCGTGCTGACACCTCTCTCTTTGTCTTTCATCAGCAATCTGACACTATTTATCTGCTCCTATATGTTGATGACATCATCATCACTGGTAACAATCACTCTCTTCTTGGTCGCTTCGCTCACAAGCTCAATTCTGCATTTGCCACCAAGGATTTGGGCTCCCTCAGCTATTTTCTTGGTCTGGAAGCCACTTACACTTCTGATGGTCTCTTTCTCAGTCAACTGAAATTTGCACGGGATATTCTAACTCGAGCACAGTTACTTGACAGCAAACCGGTTCCCACTCCTATGGTCGTCTCTCAGCATCTGACTAGTAATGGTTCTACTTTTCCGGACCCCACTCTCTATCGTTCTTTGGTTGGTGCTCTTCAGTACTTAACTATTACTCGTCCCGACATCGCTCATGCTGTTAATTCTGTCAGTCAGTTTCTGCATGCCCCTACTACAGATCATTTTCTTGCTGTCAAGCGTATCTTACGCTATGTTAAGGGCACACTTCACCTTGGTCTTTCTTTTTGCCCTTCATCTGTTTCCGGTACGCTAGTTGCTTACTCTGACGCTGATTGGGCTGGTTGTCCCGATACCCGTCGATCCACCTCTGGTTACTCTATTTTTCTTGGCGATAACCTGGTCTCTTGGAGTGCTAAGAAGCAACCCACTATTTCCCGCTCTAGCTGTGAGTCTGAATATCGAGCCCTGGCCACTACTGCAGCTGAACTCCTCTGGCTTACTCATCTACTCCATGATCTCAAGGTCTCCATTTCACAAAAGCCTATTCTCTTATGTGACAACAAGAGTGCGATCTTCTTGAGCTCCAATCCCGTTTCGCACAAACGGGCTAAACATGTTGAATTAGATTACCATTTTCTTCGGGAACTTGTCATTGCTGGAAAACTTCGCACTCAATATGTGCCTTCTCACCTACAGGTTGCTGATCTCTTTACCAAAAGTGTATCTCGACCTCTCTTTGAATTCTTTCGTACCAAGCTTCATGTCTGTTCCAATCCGACGCTCAGCTTGCGGGGGGGTGTCAAGGATATGTTACCGTGATCTTAGGAGACTTATTTGTAAAGTTTTCATTATTTCCTTATTTACTGTAATTACCATTCACAACATTGATTTGTACCTATATATAAAATATACTCACCATGATTGTGGTGTGGTGAATTGATTCAAACTCTCTCACTCTGAAGCATGGAGTTGAGGCCAAGTGAACTGAGAAAAGCACATAATATAGCAGCTATGATTACTAAAACATTCAAGTCTAGTGATGACTTTTGAGGCTAATGGCATGGTGTGTTGAAGCAGGGACTTTGTGTAGGGGGTAAGGATTCACCCATGGAGATCTGATGGAGAATATAACGATCGTTCAAAGTGAAAAAATTGTGGGAAGAAGAAGACAACATAGTACATATGGAAGGAAATGAAAGTAGTTAAATGGGACTCATTAAATATTTTCGAGTGGTCACTAAATGTTAATATGTTGCGCTCCATCACTCACTCATCATATTTCTTTAATCACTGAACTTGTACCTTCATCATGTTTTATTCTTTGAACTTTAAAATGTGTAAACAATTTATGGCCAACATGTTCAATATAAAGTCATTTTAATTTAGAGTTCATATGGTGGGTTAATTATCTGCCTAGATAACTTTTCATATGGTTATTGAGGGAAGTTATTGCTGGAAAAAACCACCAATTTCCATGATAGATGAAAGTTGTAGTGGTTGTCTTTATATATATGTTAAAAGGTCCCAAGCCAAACCCATACACAAGTCCTACATAATTTCTCTCTTAAAAATTGAAAGTCTTGTGTTTATTTCCATCAAGTAAAGGGGTTATCAAGTGGGTAATGGCTGTAGGACTTTTGGTGCTTTAAGAACTCATTTCTGTTGTAAATTTTCAATTAGATCTTGGATAACATGGCTGAAATTAAATAATTTATGTCTTACATGTGATATTAGAACCATCTTGTTATTCAGATTTTTCTTTTGAAATACATATAAAATCTGTCGCATATTAGTATATATGCTGCTACGTGTATATGTTTGTGACTATAATTAATTTTTACGATCCGAGGCAAAGCCATCACTGGAGGAGGTGGCAGCACCTTGAACTTAAAGCATAATGCTATAATAATCGCGCTACAAATACATAATTACTTATCGAATTTTTTACCGAATTGACAAGTGACAGCCCCTATTAGGACGCCTACCAATAGAATTAATCATGCTATAAAACGTTTAAAGTTGTAATTATCTAGTTGCAGGCTTTTGATAAATTGTGTACAAATGGTAGCAATGATTGCTTCTGTTAAAATGTGTACAAAAGGCACTCTGGAATTTTCGTATATATATTTTCAGTTGGCATCCATAAAGAATCTGTTGATATAAATATGTAGCGGGCATACTGTTACTCATTTTTTATTAGAGCTAATCCATATACTTGCTGGTGTACAAATAATTTATGAAGGCGGATTAATATTTTACTAAGGCAATATATGTTTGACGTAAATTGTTTGAAATTCAAATGTTTAAGGAGACCTTGTTTTAAAAGTAAATGATTTCTTAATTGATAATCATGATTATGGCTGGACATGAGTCGATTCAGTTCGATTGTGAAGAGAATCGAACTGATCCAAAATTTTCGGATATTTAATAAATGGAACCGTCGGGTCAAAATATAATTAGGAACTGTTCGGGTTCGGTTTCGTACCATAATTAAATTTTTTAACATTTACAACAACAGACATAAATACAATTAATGACATCTTCATTCGTAACTTTTACAAATTAACATAGTCCAGTTTAAAAACACATAAATATAAGCTGTTTAATAAGATTAATTCAATTAACATAAATACAAAAAAGTAGATACTAATATTAAAACATTGATGATCTATATCAATAATTCATTTACTTTAAGCAACTTGCATAGAGAAAACGAAATATAAATTAAAAGTTATCAAAATAAAATATTTTTGAAGTATTGGTAATACTTATTAACTGTTTGATTTAATCATTAATTGCTTGACTTGTCATGGTAAGAAACTCTATAAGTATAATTGAAAAAACAAAATTAACAAACACAAATAAATTAAAAAATGTTCAACTAAAAAAAATTAATAATAAGGCCCAAATGTTGGGTTAACAAAGTTACAAAAAAATAATTTGGCTTGATTAATTTGTTTAAAAAAATTAAAAATTTTAATTCATTCAATATAAAAAATTAAAAAATTTATTTAGATTCAGGTTTTATTCGATTCTTGGTCTAGAACCAAGAATCGACTCAAACCCATCGATTCTCAATTCGGGTACCCGTTCGGGCATTTAACTTGTGAAGAACTGTTTGGTTCGGTTCGAGACTTTTGTCTAGCCCTAATCATGATGTTAAATTTCATGCCTCAAGTTGTCATCTACGATACCTTCCAATGCAAATGAGGGTAATTTGATTTCTACCCATGACAAGGCAATCCCGAAACTGAATTCTACTCCTCTAAATGTACCTACGGTGCTCTAGCCCCCGGTCAATAGCTTGGCGAAGCTCATCACCAACTTCGAGGCCCCATCCCGGCCTAAGCTTAAAACTGATTTTGCTGCCTTTTCACCAGCAAAAGAACTTCTGAATCGCCCTCAGCAGGCTAAAAATTTGGGGACCAGCCACATCAATCCTTCTAGTGCTCTAGTCACCAACCAGGCTCCAAGGTCCTATGCTGCAGATGTCAATAACAGACCTATTGTGACCCAAGCTGAGGGTAGTCAGAGGAAATCATTTGCTACTGTACTTCGTGTTCCTCAAGAATCTAGAGACCATTGTCTGGTCTCCAAAGAACCTTACATCCATCATGGTAAGCCTGCTATATTCTTTGAAGAATCTGATGAGCAGTTTTTGGCTGAGGCCTACAGGTTCACACTTGTAGGTAAATTCGTGCATCGCAAACCTTTTATGATTAAGGAACGAGAAAATTTTATGCGCTTTGATTTTATTGGTGAATATGAAATTGGACTTATAGATGATGCACACATTATTATTCATATGACACATGAGGATAATTACTCACGATTATTCCTCAAACCCACTTGGTATATTGATGATTGTCCTATGTGGGGTCTTTAAGTGGACCCCTAGCTTTAGTCTACAACATGAGGCCCCTATTGCTGATGATATAATTATATTTACGAATGGATAGAAGAATTCTATCAGAAGGGTTATCGATTGTTTGAAACACTACGAGGGGGTCTCTGGCTAATTGGTGAATAGAGACAAGAGTGGTCTTATATTGCCTAGGCGAGCATCCGATATTCAGATACGGAGGTTAGTGATTTTGATTGAATTTTCACATCAAAGACAACTATTCACATATCTGGGAGTCCCTTTGTTTAAAGTGGCTAAGATGAGCTTTTTATATGATGATCTCATTATAGAGGTCATGAGTATGATTTCTAGATGGGCTTCACGCCTTTTTTTTCCCTGGTGGTAGGATTACTCTATTGAGGTCTGTTCTTTCCTCTATACCATTGTATCTATTCCAGATTATGCGACCACCTAAGGTCATTTTGAAAAGGCTGGAGAGTATATTTACGTGATTCCTATGAGATTCTAAGGATAATGCTCGTCGTCTACATTGGCGAGTTGGAAGGCGATTTGCCTTCCCGCTGAAGATTGAGGTATGGGCTTTAGACATCTATAGGATATGGTGGATACATTTTCATTGAAGCTATGGTGGCTGTTCAGGTCTCAGAGTTCTCTGTGGGCTTAGTTTCTATTGGGCAAATATTATAGAGGGACAGATCCGTTGCTTGCAGCAGCTCCTTATTCAGCCTCTCCTATTTGGAAGAAACTGAATAGATTTGGACCATGCGTCGAGACACACATGGCGTGGCACCTTGGGTTAGGGCAGATCTTCTTTTGGCATGATTGTTGGATGGGTGATTCTACTTTGGCGTCCATTTTCCTAAATAGATAGCAAACATCTGCGAAGGTGCAAGACTTATACGATTACTATAGGCTCTTCCTCAGCTATGGTAGAGCAGATTGCGGTTATTCCACTATGCCTTGATGTCTTGGATCCTATTTTCTGGAGGGCCACACCAGATGGTAGATTTACTACTAAATCAGCATGGCAACTGATCCGCTGTAGTAAGCCAGTGCAGGATTCAATTCGTCTATTGTGGAGCCCTATCATACTTCCTACCATTTCATTCTTCTATTGGAGATTATGGCAAGACTTAATACCAGTTGATGGCATTATCCAGAGGAGGATAGATAGTCAGTTGGCTTCTCGTAGTTAGTGTTGTTCAGAGATTGAGACCATCACTCATATTTTTACTGGTAGCAGTATTTCAGATCATGTTTGGCAACATTTTGGGGCTTTATTTCAGATTACCATGACTGTAGGAAAGAATGTTAGACATAGATTTCTGAGATGGAGATATTCTAGACAGTTTGCAAGGATTGTGCACATTCACATCATTATTCTTCTATTGATTTTATGGTTTCTTTAGACTGAGAGGAATAATTCAAAGCACATGAACATACGTATGAGTTCGAGACGTATTATCTGGAGAGTTTACCGTATAGTATCCTTCATCCATATTGATGGACTATTCCGATCGTTACATTAGCGTAATGACATGCAGCTTGCTATTTTTTTGGTATTTCTTTGACTCTCCCCCCATCTCCTTCCCCTATAATGGTTTGGTGGCACACTCTATCATTTGGACATGTCAAGATAAACACCGATGGTTATGTCAAGGATGGATTTACGAGTGGGGAATGCATCATCAGAGACTACGTAGGAAATTGTATCAGGGCTTTCTCAGCTTCATATGGATAGCGTATGATATTAGAGGCGAAACTTAGGGCTATTCGTGATGGGATCCTACTGGCTAGAGATCTTGATTTGTCAGATATTTGGGTTGATACAGACTTGACTGTGGCTATTCACTACTTCACTAGATGTGGTGGACCATGGCCTATCTAGGGAATGCTCAGACAGATTGCAGATATCGTTTCCTTTAATAGAAGTACGATTTTCCACATCTTCAGAGAGGAGGACCAAGTTGCAAGTGCACTTGCTACCGAGGGCTGACATCATCGTAGATACCAGGAATATGGACCAACCGACTTACCACGACATATCAGGGCACTCGTTCAAATTGATAGATATGGTTTGCCCAACATTAGAGTTTGTTTTCTTGTATCTCATATTTACTTTTATTTTTACTCGCATTTGCACTTCTTGTAAGGGAAGTATTACTTCCTTTTTTATTACTTTACTTTACTTTCACTATAAGAGAAGTAGTACTTTATTTTTTACTGCTTTACTTTACTTTTGCTGTAAGGGAAGTAGTACTTCTCCATTTATTGCTTTGCTCCATTTCAGTTGTAACCGCGATATTCTTACGCCACAAGTGAGGACATATTAATAAAATCTCAGAGGTTTTGCCCTCATTCCACTAAAAAATGTTAAATGGTTCATTTTCTAATGAATTTGTAAAATTAATGTGGACAGCAAATCATAAGTAAATAATAATATAATTCAGTTGTCAAATCTCTATCATTGTACCATTCAAACATGCAACATGAAGAGTTATGTGCAATACATCATTGGATGGTTGTTCTTTTACGAATTAGTATGTATCTAAGTTTATAATATAGTTGCTTAGTATGATTTCATTAAATATGTGCTGACTTAAATATATTTATGAAATTATTTGTACGGTGGAGTTAACGTGATTGATTTATTTACTTCTAGAAATTGCATGTTTAGGATTTAAAGGATTGAACTATGGAAAATTTATAAGTGCAGTATTTTGAGATTCAGTAATACATTAAAACTCAGATGTACAACAGATAAATTTTTTTAGATCAAATAAAATATTTCATTTGGAAGATATAATCACTACAGGTTTAGAGATGTCATTTGAGGTTTCAACATGTTATTATATTTCATTTGGAAAATACTTATATTTGACATTACTAAAACCCTTGTAAATTCAATGTTTGATAACAATCTCTACTCACAGGAAGGTCTGAATTTGCATAATTGAATTGACACTAGTTAATTCAATATAAAGATAGTCTTCGTAGAATTAATGTATGTGTTTATTGTATGCAACGGTTCCTAGTTTTTTCAATGACTCTATTCGAATTCTAATTCTATATGGTGATAAATGTTTTGATTAGAAGGAGAAAATTCTTCTTACTTTGGGATGCATGGATCTTGACTTGGTACTCCGTGTGGATGAACCACATGTCCTCACAAAATCAAGTACGTTAGAGGAGAGAACACTATATGAATCGTGGAAAAGATCCAATCGCTTGAGCTTGAGTCTCATAAAGATTCATGTTAGTAAAAGTAGTAGGGGATCAATCCCTCAATAAGGCTAAGGACTTCATAAAAGCTATTGAAGAGCAATTTGTGAATTCTGATAAAATGTTGGCCAACATCTTAATGAAAAGTCTTTCCTTGTTAATCTATTTTGAACTCTCTTCCTACGAAGTATGGTCCATTTAAAATATCATACAATACACATAAGGAAAAAATGGACAATGAATGAACTCCTGATATGAGTATACAAGAGGTAGAGAGGCTAAAGCATGAGAAGTTGAAAACTGCTCATCTGACAACTCATGATAAAGGAAATGAGAATAAGGGTAAATACGGTCCTAAAATGAAAAACAAGATGCCAATGTAGCAAAAGGGCAATAAGGATGTCAGTTTCTTTTGCAAGAAGAAAGGGCATATGAAGAAAGTCTGTTTCAAGTATAAGAAATTGCTTGAAAATAAAGGTTCTCATATCTCTTCAGTGTGTCATGAATCTCTTTTGGTTAATAGTCTAAACAATACATGGTGGATAGATTCAGATACTGCAATTGACATTGCAAATACTACGCAGGGCTTTTTAGACATTAGGAAACCAGTTGGAAATAATGTTTTGGTTGATAATGTATATAAATTTGATTTGGATCCCTCTTATGAGTGTAACTTATCCGAACTGCACGGTGATGGTATTAGCAATAAGCGTTGTATTGTTAAAGAAAACTCCTCTAAGTTACGGCACAGAAGATTGGGACATATCTCCATAAAGTGAATCAACAGATTAGTAAATGATGGAGTTTTTCCAAATCTTGATTTTAATGACTTTGAGACTTGTATTGTCTGCATAAAAGGAAAGCAAACAAACAAGACCGCTAAAGATGCCAAAAGGAGTTCATATATTCTTGAGATTGTTCACACAGATATTTGTGAACCTTTTCCCACTCCTTATCTAAATGGCTAGAAATATTTTATCTCATTCATAGATGACCATTCAAGATATATGTATCTTTATGTTCTAAATCATAAGGATGAGTACTAGTTGCTCTCAAGATTTATAAAGCAGAAATAGAGAAACAAAAGGAAAGAAAAATCAAAATTATAAGGTCAAGTGTGGGTGGAGAATATTATGAACGGTACACAGAAAATGGACAAATGCCCGGTTTGTTTGCTAAGTTTTTAGTAAACCAAGGCATTGTAACACAATATACTATGCCAGGCATACCATAACAAAATTGTGCAGCTGGAAGAAGAAATAAGACCTTAATGAACATGGTTAGGAGCATGATGATCAATTCAAGTATCTCTTTAAATCTGTGGAGTGAAGTCTTAAATTTTTTTCATGTATATCGTAAATAGAAATCCAACTAAGGCAGTTCTCAAAACACCATTCGAAATCCGAAATAGGTGGAAACCTAGTTCGAGACATATACACGTCTGGGGTTGTCTAGTTGAAGTACGTGTTTACAATCCTCACATAAAGAAATTGGATCTGATGACAGTTATTATATTTCTCATGGTCTATCTAGTGAACTTCAAAAGCTATAGATTCTATTGTACTTCCCACATTCCAAGAATTATTGAAGGTAGAAATGCAAAATTTCTAGAAGATCATAAAGTGAGTAGGAGTGAGTTTCGTAGAAATATTGATTTTCAGGAAATAAACGAATCTTTTGGGTCATCTTCCAATCTAAGTACACTGATTCCTTTCGAAAGATGAACCAACTCAAGAACAACCATTACTTTATGAGGAAAATGCAGAACGAGAATCCGCACTCGATGCAGAACTTATTACTATTTAAAATATGTAAAATCAAGATGAGGTAGTAGGTACAAGGAGATCCTTAAGAATAAAGAAATCAGTAATTTCTAGTGATTGTGTTGTATATTTTCAAGAGTTCGATAAATGTGTTGGACTTTACAATGATCCTAACTCATTTTTACAAGCCGTTGACGTGGAGAACTCATGTTTTTGGTATGATGCCATGAAGGAAGATATGAAATCTATGACTAAAAATCAAGTTTGGGATCTCGTTGAATTACCAGATGAACACACATCCATTGATTGTAAATGAGTTATAAGACCAAAAAAATATATCGGCACTATAGAACGATATAAAGCTAGACTTGAAGCCAATGGTTTCATTCAAAAGGAAAGTATCGATTATAATGAAACATTTTCTCCTATTTCTAAGAAAGATTCATTTAGAATTATAATAACTTTAATAGCTCATTTTGATATGGAGTTACATCAGATAGACGTGAAAACAACTGAAGGATTTACCAGTAATAAAGGTAATCACATGGTTTCCAAATTAAAGAAATCTATTTATGAGATAAAATAGACTTCACATCAGTGCTATTTGAAATTTCACAATGTTGTTACTTCATATGATTTTACATAAAATATTACTAACCAGTGCATATATCTTAAAGTCAATGGGAACAAGTACATTTTTTTAGTCCTACATGTATATGACATTTCACTTGCAAGCAATGATTTGAGATTGCTACATAACAAAAAATAACTTCTTAGCCAAACAATTGAAATGAAGGATATAAGTGAAGCCTTTTATGTTAAATCTCAGATCTAAAATGTCATTAGGATTGTCTCAGAAGGCCTACATTGATTTTTTTTTTTTTGGAAAGATTTAGGATGAAAGATTGTGTATCAAGTGTAGCACACATTGTTAAAGGTGGTAAATTCAGTTAAAATTAATATGCGTTAAATGAATTGGAAATATAGCACATGACTTCTATACTTTATGCTTCCATTGTTGGCTTTTTGATGTATGCACAAGTCTGTACTAAAATCGACATTGTACTTGTAGTTGGGGTACTGGACATATATTGGAGTAATCCCGATATAGAACATTGGAAAGCTGCCAAAATAGTGATGAGATATCTACAAAGAACCAAAGACTATAGACTCACATACAAGCATTTTGACAATCTTGAAGCTGTTGGATATACAGATTTAGATTTTGTTGAATGTGTAGAAATAAGGATGTATACTTTAGGATACATTTTTCTTCTAGCTGGGGGAACTGTAACTTGGAAAAGCAGGAAATAGACTATAATTGCATTGTCTACCATGGAAGCAGAATTCATTGGTTGTTATGAAGCTACAACACAAGCATTATAGTTGAGAAGTTTCATCAATGCTTAAGAGTTGTCGATAGTATGGAGAAGCTTATGAAGATTTATTGCGATAATTCGACTGCAATTTTCTTTTTAAGAAATAACAAAATTAGAAGTCGAAGCAAACATATCAACATAAAGTATCTTGTTGTAAGAGATCATATAAAGAAAAATGAAGTAGTCATTGAGCATATCAAGACATATCTCATGATTACAGATCCCATGACTAAGGGCTTGCGGCTGAAGTTTATAAAGCTCATGTTAAGAGTGTGAGACTTGTGTGCTCATTAGGATACTTTGATGTTTGGTTTTAAGATTTTTGTTTTTGTATTTGAAACAATGTTAAAGTTTGTAATAGTTATTCATTATGGTTATTAAAGATTGAACCCTAAATGATTTATAAGAAGTTCATTCATAAAGTAAAGTATTCTTTAAAGGTGATCGTACTTCTAATACAAGGAAGGAAATATTTGATTATTAAAACAAGAACGTCACGATTCAAGTATTATGAATTTCTAGTAGAGTAGGTTATTGGCAGTTTTAGCATATGGCCATATTAAGTATCCACTTTAAAGTTAACCGTTGAACATGTGGACCAAGTGGGATAATGCAAACAATTTATGGCCCACATGATCAATATAAAGTCATATTAATTTAGAGTTTATCTGGTGAATTAGTTAACTACCTAGATAAATTCTATGGTTATTGAGGGAAGTCATTGTAGGAGAAAACCACTCACTTCCATGATGGATGAAAGTTGTAGCGGTTGTCTTTATATATATGCAAAGGTCCCTAGCCAAATCCGTACACCATATCCCCGTAGAATTTCTCTCTTAAAAAACTGAATGTCCCATGTTTATTTTCATCAAGTAAAGGAGTTATTCAGTAAGTATTGGCTCGAATACTTTTGGTGCTTTAAGAACTCATTTATTCTGTATATTTTCAATTAGATCTTGGATAATATGGTTGGAGGTACTCAATTTATGTCTTACATGAAATACTTCAAAGTGGTTAATAAACTTCATAATGTTTTCGAGTAAAGGTTACTTTCTATTAAATTCAACCTAGATCAAGAAAATAACATAAAATAAATATCTAATAGACTATGAAACTCTCAGCCTAAGATGAGAATATTGATATTGGTCAAGAAAGTCGTCAAAAGCTATGATCAAGAGGAAGGAAGAATGCTAGCTTTATATTGACATAATATTTATTTAGATTATAATCTTCCTTTACGATGAGAAAATAAAATAGAGAAATTATCTTTTTTATTTCAATTGAGATTGTATATCCAAATTAAGAAAATAAAAAATATATCTCAACAAGTAATGAAAGTTTTTATTTACATTCAATAATATTAATGAAGACTAACATAATAAAATTTTTAGAGCTATCACATGATAATTCAAGATGAAAGAAGGGTGCAGCCTTTGTGTACGGTATTTTATATTTCAAAAATTTCAATTTTAAATAGTTGAATTTAGTAAGTTTAGTGACCACTCGAAAGCATTTTAAATTTCAATGAGTTAGACTTATAAATTCAATGGCTAATGAAACATGGCGAGTGAGTGGTGTCGTTCAATGTGTTAAAGTTCAGTGATCAGTTAGAATTTTTTTATTTTAGTTACTAATAAGTAGGGGTGGGCGTGGGTTGGATCGGGTCAGTTTTTTACCTAACCCAATATGGTCGGTTTGATCAAAAATCAAACCAACCCAACACATTTATGTGTTCCAACCCAACCCAATCAAGTTTTGGTTAGGTTGGGTTAGGTTGGTTGGTTTGGACATTAAAAATCATAAAAGTATATTCCGACAATAAAAACCTATCAACCACATGAAATGCATAAATATAAAATGCTAAAAAAGAAAATAGAGGCATCTTGTACCGTATTTGTTCTCAAATCAAAGCTTAAAAATAAATGAAAAAGATTAATAAAAAATCCACTATAACAACTTTTTAATAGCATAACCACGAGTGAAATTATAAACTTGAGATTAATCATAGATAAAATAAAATATAATAAAAACCGAATACTTTATACAGTCCAACGAGAATTGACTCGTATTCAAACTAGTAGGACATGAAGGAATGTCTAAAAAACGAAACGAAAAAGGAAATCCCCATAATTTAAGAAAAGTAGTGGGGGAAAATTCGATAAATATGCAGAAATATATAGTTTGAAAATGAAGTGTTCGATGTGATAGGTCTACCGTATATGTGATTATATTTATACAATCTTTGGACAGCTAGAGTGGAAGCCAAGAAATCAACTTTATTTCTTTTGGCCATGTCAAACGAATTTCAAATGGGACAAGAAAAAAAATACTTTTGTTTTCTTTGCATTAGTGGAGGTCCTATCAATGGGTCAGGTTGGGTTAAATCAATTTTCTTGGATTAACCCGTGACCCAACCCAACTATATAAAAAAAAAATTCGACCTTCGGGTAGTTTAGGCGGGTTGGTTTGGGTTTTGCCCACCCCTACTAATAAGACATGGTAAGTGAGTGATGGAGTGCTAAGTGTTAAACTTTAGTGACTACTCAAAGTATTTTAAAGTTCAATGAGTAAAACGTGAAGGGAAAAAAAACTCAATGACTAATAAAACATTTAACTCCCTAGTTGATAATCCACCATATGCCTCATTTTTGCACGCTAAAATTTTGTGTGGCCAAGGCAAAACTTTTTATCATCTTTAAACTAATGTTCTCAACATTAAAGTTTCTAATCATATCAAAATTATATTGAAAAATTTCAAGTGTAGGAAATATTGTTGGAATCTGGTTAAAAGAGATGAAAATTGGTTAAGTATAAAACGAGCTAAAATGTAAAAAGTGACTCGTGTGGCTTCTAAATATACCAACTTGTTCTACTCATCGAATAGATGATCATGATATATTTGAAATCTGAAAACCAATTCAGGATGAATGAGAAATTTTGGTCCAAAGTTGGAAGGAAAACTTCAATTTTCAGAACATACAACTGTTGCTCGAGCAGTAGCTCAGCACCAGGTGAGCGATAGAGTTTCTACTTTTAGCACTTGAGTGACACACTAGTGGTAGGCGAGCGACAGAGAATGGTGTGTTCTTTCATGAAGGTTGCTAAGTTTTGGGACGTATCTCTTCATTCACATCCCAATCTTTTATAAATTGGACCCCTTGAACATCATTTAGGTATCCCAATTCATATTCTTAAGTCTTTCATCAAAACTTTTTACCAAAACTCTCCCAAACTTTGCATTCAAAATCTTTCTTTGTAGAGAGAACAATCCGTTCAAGTTCATTGTTTCCTTATAGTTGGAAGTGCTTCTATTATGAGAAAGAAATTCGTTGTATCTTGGGAGATAATTTTCATTACTCCGTTAGCACTGTTGTGGGGGCAAAATTTTTTTTAGTTAAATGAGGGCGGTAGCTTCGAGATTTTATTCATTTGCCCTCACTTGTAGTGGAGGATTAACGTGATTATATGAAAATAATGAAGCAATAAATGAGGAAGTACTACATTCCTTACAATGAAAATAAGTGACGAAGATTAAAGCAGTAAACAAAGAAGTACTACTTCATTTACAATAAAAACAACTGCAAATTTAGGCAAAAATAAGAATTGGAAATAAAATCAACAATAAACTCTGACACTGGGAAATCCATGTATGTCAATTTGTACTAGTCCCCTAATATGTCGTGGTAGGTCATGTGGTCCATATATCTGGTATCGTCGATGATCCCAACCATTCGCAACAAGAGCGTCTGCAACCTAATTTCCTTCTCTGTAAATATGAGAAATTGTATCTCTGTCCAAGGATATGATATCAGTGATACTTCTGAGTATGCCCTGAATAGCCCATGGTCTTCCTCCTCTAGTAATGCAGTGAATAGCTATTGTAGAATCAGACTCTACCCCAATCACTGAAAACCCAAGTCCATGAGCTGGTAAAATCCCATCAAGAATAGCCCGGAGCTCTACCTCTAATATCAAACATGGTCCATACGAAGTTGAGAAAGCCCTAATACAGTGTCATGTATGGTCTTTGATGATGCCTCCTCGACTCGCAAAACCATCATTGACGCATCCATCAGTATTGATCTTGACAAATCCGACTGATAGAGTACACCACCAAACTAGAATAGGGGGATATGGAAAATGGGGGTCCATAAAATATCAAATATGGGTGCAAGTGTCAAATCATCTCGCCAATGCATTACTCAAAGCAGTTCTCCCATATAAAAAAAGAGATCATAACGTTTGGCTACAATGCAAATTTCCCTATGCTTCACATCATTCATTGCAGTCCATAAGTACCAAAATATCAGAAGAGGAATGATAATGCGAATGTGTCCACAACGAACATAATGTCCAGAATACCTCCATCTCTGGAATCTCTATCTGACTCACTTTCTTGAACTTATAGGTATTTGAAAAATATCTCCAAAATGCTGCCATACCTGATTAGAGATGCTACTGCCAATGAAAATATGATTGATAGTCTCAGTCTCGAAACAACACTGACAACGAGAAGCTAGGTCCTACCATAGTCTCCAGTAGAAGAATGAGACATTGACGGTCAAAATGGAGCTCCATAGTAATCGGTATGAATCCTTAGACTGGCATCCGACTGTACGAGCTGCCAAGTAGACTTGGTAACGAAGCTACCATCTGATGTATTTCGCCAAACAATTCGATTTGGGGTATTTGCACATAAAGGTATAACCCCTATCCGTTCCGCCACCAGAGAAGGGAGAACCAGTAATAAACGTCCAATATTCCACCCAGTATCATCAAAAAAATCCTGCACCCTCGTAGATGTGTGCTGCCGATGTGGGAATAGGGATGCCAAAGTGGTCTCACCCATCTAGCAGTCATGCTAAAAGAAAATATGACCTACACCAAGGTGCCATGCAATGGATGGCTTTGTTCGGGGCCCAACTAATTTCAGCCTCCTCTAGATAGTAGAACCTGAGTAAGGAATTGCTGCAAATAAAGGGTGTGTCCCCATATAATACTTGTCCTATAAGAACTGGGCCCAAAGAGATCTCTGAGAATGGAACAACAACCAGAGCTTTATAGAGATGGTGTCCACCACATCCTGTAATCTCCTAAAGGCTAGACCACCTTCTTCAGTAGGAAGATAAATCTCCTTCCAGCTCCTCCAATGTAAACAATGTACCTGATCTTTGGAATCCCACAGGAGTTGCGCAAAAATACTCTCAAGTTTCTTCAGGATGATTTTAGGAGACTGCATGATCTGAAGAAAGTATAATGACATGAAGGAGAGCACTGACCTCATCAAAGTAATACGACCCCATACGATAGAAGGCGTGAAGCCCAACCTGAGATCCTGTTCCTGACCTTCTGGATAAGGTCATCATAAATGAAGCTCCTCTTGGCCCCCTTGAATATAGGGACTCCCAGATAAGTGAACGATAGTTGTTGGTGTCGAAAATCAGTTAAAATCTCCAGTCGTCTTATCTGACTAATAGATGCCCGTTTGGGTAGTATGAGTCCGCTCTTGTCCCTGTTCACCAATTAACTAGAGACCCCCTCATAATGCTCTAGACAACCAAGAATTCTCATGATAGACTATTTCTGACCATTGCCAAATATGATCATATCATCAGCAAATGAAAGGTGTGAGACAAGAGTACTACCTCCATGACGATAACACATATTGGGATACTCCTGAAACCTCTGAGTGAGTAGGCGTGAGAAGTAATCTGCAGTTATGATGAACAAGGATGGTGAGATAGGATCTCCCTGTTTGAGACCTCGTGAGGAAGGAAGAAAACCACATGGGCGGCCATTTAAGAGTACAGAAAAATGACACTCCGAAATGCACCGCCTAATCCTTTCAATCCAAATCCGATCTAATCTAAATGCCTCTAATACAGAATAAATGAAGCTCCAATCCATGCGATCATAGGCTTTAGTCATGTAAAGCTTCAATATAGCGTTATCCCTTCACATTCTATCATCCAAAGAATGGAGAAGCTCCTGAACCAAAAGATCATTGTCCTAAATTAGGCAACAGGAATGAACCCATTCTTTTGTGGAGAGATAATGCACGGTAACAATGTACTCAATTTGGTGTTACTTAGTAATAAGCTTATTAAACACAGTACATAATCCTGAATAATGTCCTAACAATGTTGGAAGAATAGGGAGGAGAATCCATCCGGTCTAGCGACACTGTTAGTATCTATACTAGACACCGCCTCCCGAACCTTATGAATCAAATGGATGTGATTTATTGCCAAATTATCATCATCCGTTAAAAGCCTAGGAATGATATCAGAACGAATGGGGTCCAATGACTTGTAGGAGCATATAAAAGATCCTGGTAGAATGCAATATCAGAAGTCTAAATATCAGTAGGAGTTGCTAAGATAACCCCCATTTGCGTCCTAATGGACCTAATACATAATTTGATCCTACATCCTTGAACCATCGCGTGGAAATAATGAGTATTGCGATTTCCTTCACATACCCAACATGAACCGACCTTTTACTTCCAAAAACCTTCATCAATAGATAAGGTTTGATTCAAAATTGCATGTGCATGATGTAATAGGTTATGATGCTTCAGTATAAGGTCTCTATTATATACTGTCTCAACCTCATCCACCCTATCCTCAGCATCACGAACCCATTGGAAAATATCTCCAAACACATGTCAATTCCACCAATGCAGGCCCTGTTTCAGCTTAAAGAACTTCTCTTCAAGAGCAGCCATCTCCATAAGATGTGTAGGGATCGACCATTTCTGAGTGACAAAAGGATGAAAAATCATGATACTTAGTCCAAACGCCACACAGCAGATGCTAAGGCCCACACTTACATCACCTCATCACACCCTATCGAAGTTCAAACTGATGAAGATAATGGATTGACAATTAGTCACGTAAGTTCGAAGTGACAAGACGGACCACAACATGATGAGGTGATAAGGGCTCGACTGTAATTTCTGCCATGAACCACAACATTCCATCCCAATATGCTAGGAGATATTTTATACTAAGATTTATCCAAAATTAAATTGATTGATGGGATGTTTGTGTAGCAGATGCCAAGATACCAAATCCATATCTTTTCATACATTGTTGCTTGAAGAAGATGATGAAGAAGAAGATTAAATTAGAGAAATCAAGAATCATTGAAGGATATAAGGTTCAAAACAATCTTCCATTTTGCAAACCAAATTTAATTATAGGTGATGTTTTATCTATTTAATTGGTGTTATGTTATTAATATGTTGCTTTATTAATTATATAGATGTTAGGATAACATTGAGCCCTATGTTTCGATGTCTTTATATTAAGTTTCAGAATTCAACACTAGATGTTTGTTTGGTTTGAATGGTTGATAGGATTTTAATATTTTTATTTAATTGACTACTAATTGATTAAATCTATAATTTTTATTTACTTTTGGGAGAAGGAATAAAAAAATAGCAAAAGTATCAAAACTTGAAACATCCTACTTATATTAACGTTCTTGTAATTTAATACAACTTTACATGTTTGCATTTGTAATATGGATATTACTGGATCACATGTGAGCATATGCTTAATTATACTTGGGAGGAATTATAAGACAAGATAGAAATATTGATCTTCAAGTCAAATAAATATTGTTAAATTTTTTACTATGCGTCTACTTGCGAGATATAAAATCACTAAGTTTTTTTGCACTATTGTTGGAGAATTAAGTTATAATTCTAGTCGATGATACCAATAATCGTACATGTTGATTTCCGAGCTTGAAGATTGAGAATGAGAACGAACGGGATCTTCCAGTACCTGAAACAAAGGCATCGAGGTGTTTTCTCGTCGTCACTCCAATGCTTAAGTCAGAGAGATAATTTATACGTGAGGCTAAGTGCTGAAAAATATGTAAAAACATACCTAAATAATTAATGGAAACTTTGTATTTATAGAGGTAGGTATTACATTCCTGATAGGACTTGGTTAGCTATGTGTCCTTATCCTTAGAATTCCTACTTGAGATGAGTATTTGGTTACAACTACAAGTCTAGTCATGATTTGACTTTATTGTTTGCAGAGACATACTTCTTTTAGACATAAGAGTCTCCAATTAAGGTGTTTGGATATGTTTTGAATCCTTGGAAAGTTGAATCAATCCATGTTTAAAAAAGTATTTGAGTTTGGCAAAGGACAATGGCTGTGGACACAACACACTTGGGTCAGAAAATCTTGAGAACTTACCTCGAGGACATCATCATCACATTATTGTAGGAACTCTAATGCCAATCCTTGAGATACCTCGATGACTTCACCAATCCCGATGATGAACACTAGAGTTTAGTGAATATTGGTCAATGACCCTATAGGTATGGTATATAGGTCATGGGACTACTCGAGTTGTAGATGGGTCGAGATAGATCGATGACATAACTTCAACACGATCATTGTATGCTCGAGGTAGAAATAAAGCCGTTTCTGGGAAATGTTGAATGGTTGACACGTGGAAAGATCTAACGGCCAAAGTGACAAACCTTGCACTTCCATTTCTATGCCTATAAATACCTCTTTTACCTTTCATTTCTCACTTTTCACTTTGCTGTAAATTTTCCTCTACAAGGTCGAGCTCGAGCAAAATCTTTAGGAATTTTTTTGGGCTTCGGGTGATTTTGATGTAAGGCTTGAGACTTTAAGTTATTTCTTTAGTTTTAATTTAGTGATGTTGACTAGTGAGAGTGACTAGGGGTCTGATAGCTCGAGTGGTAGTGAGGACGTCGAGAACTCGATTATCCAAATGGCAGTACCTTTAGATGTCTAACCTAGGAATCAAAATAACATCAAGTTTAGATTCCTCAATGAACCCTGTAGGTATAAGGAGCACCTGGCAATGAGGTTGCTAGAGAGTTCTGGCTAATGTCCACCTGTGATATTAGGTCTTTCAATCCCGATGATAAGATGGTGCAAGCTTGAGAAGGGAGTTTGTGATTTTTAGGGATACCATGAAGGCCAGGTTTAGGTAGCCTTTGCACATTTTCTTTGTAGGCTTACTGGTCGAGCACTCTATGTGCCCAGAGTAGTTGGTGCCCAATGCCTGGAGGATGCTCATGTACTTCTTCATAGCGTATATGTACGTGGGTATTACACCATAACTAGACCTTTGTCGAATGGTGTTCGAGCTTAAACATCTCCCATAATTTACCTTGTTTTGCATACCTTTCTACCCGAGGTAGGTTTCAAATCCTGACCTTACCTAGTTCATTGAAGGGATGGAAAGAAAATTGGTTTTATATTAAAGGCCGAGACCCGACCTTCCCTTTTGGCTTCGTTTGGTATCCCAGACTCTATTAGGTTTTGTAAGAGGCGAGCCTATTTTGAGTCGTTAGAACAGCATAGGAAAATGCTTGAGGATCTTGATCCCCTGGTGCTGAGCATAAAAACATTCCCCGGGGATGAAGTGTTAGATGTTACAAATGTGAGAGGCGTCCTAAGACTTTTCATTCTTTTCTCCTTGATATGATTGATATAATGACTTGTTGTTTTTCTAAGAATATCTTTCGATCCCACAGCCCTTCGAAGGTTCATGAATTCAAAGGCCAATGGCCCAGAACTAAAGATCCAAGCCTCGATGAAGGAGAAGAAAAGGCATCGGGTGTCAAAACCCGACCAATATATAAGATGGCTCGGTGAGACCTCTCAACCCTAGCCTCATGTCCCGAGCCCACAAGTATCAAGACAGCCATCCTCATCCCCACGAGTTTTACCTACTTAATGCACTTCTGAGGTTATAGACCTCGATGATGACTCTATTCCACTAGTGGCCTCGGTCATCGACGATTTCAAACTTCGCCACCTCGTCCCGAGCATCATGGCCAAGTATAGAGGCGATGTTAGGTTCGATGAAGGGATGAAATCCCTCAAGCTTCTTACATTGAAGGAAAATATTGAACTCTATTCTGAATATATTTGAAGTTATTTTCCTGATGCTAATGCTTGGTCTTTTTTTCTACCCTTAGCATTACTCGAGGCTTCTTTTTACAAGGGATTGACAAATCCCACAGAATGGTTGGGCTAGTGGAGGCCATCGAGCTGAAGGATAAGAGGATTGTGGACCTTAGGGCCGAGCATGAGATTCTACTAAAAGAGCGTGAAGATGCCAAGAGTGAAGCACGTCGTGCTCAAGATAAAGTAGGGACTGCTAAAGATGAAGCCGAGTATGTGAAGCTTGAGCATAAGCAAAAATGTAAAGAATACGAAGCCAAGCTTACTGAGGTTAGAGCCCAAACTTGGGAGGAGTTTAAAGCACCCGAGGAATGTGATAAGCTGAAAGCTGAATAAGCCCTGAGGGCGTACCTCCATGCTTTCAAGGAGGCCCGAGCCTTTCTCCAATCAAAGCTTCCTGACGTGCAACCTGACGACTTGAAGGTCATGCCCGGTATAGCGGAGAACCTTGAACTATTAAAATCTGAGGATGCCACCATCGAGGACGAGGATGATAACGTCTAGACTGACATGGTAACCTCTGACCAAGCTCCCGAGCGTGAGATTTAGATTAAGAACTCTCTAATGCCCTGAACCTCATTTTTTATTATAAACTTTTATTTTTGTTAAGTACATTGCCTGACATCTTACGGGTTTTATATTTCAATTTAATTAACGTATGCTTGATCTGTAATTTTGAAAATGTTGTGCTTACATTTATCTCGATCATAATTATTAATTAGGATGATGACAAGTTCGAACTTAACATAAAATAATCAAACCCAAGCCTAAAGGCCGGTAGGTTCCAACATTGTTCGAGCGTGCGATTGGTTTGAGCTTAATAATCAATCCTGGGATCTAAAGTTGGGATTTAACAAAGGCTTAAGCTCAATGTGTGGTTCAAGCCTAATATTAAATAATGTAATCTTGAGCTCTAAGGCTGAGATTTCAACAAAGGTTTAGGCTTGACGTGTGGTTCGAGCATAATATTAAAAAATGTAATCCCTGGCTTTAAGGCTAAAACTTTAACAAAAGGTTTAGGCTCGACTTGTGGTTTGAGCCTAATATTAAATAATGTAATTTCAAGATCTAAGGCTGGATTTTAACAAAGTTTTAGGCTCGACGTGTGGTTCGAGCCTAATATTAAATAATGTAATCCTGAACTCTAAGGCTGGGGTTTTAACAAATGTTTAGGCTCGATGTAAATATTAAATAATGTAATTAGGATCTCTAAGGCTATTGGTGGCAAACGGGCCAAGCGACTCGTCGGCTTGGCTCGTGGGCAGCTCGGGCTTGTCAAATGATGAGCCCAAGCAGGAGCAAGCCCGCTCGACTCGCCTACGAGTAAGCAGCTCGTGGGCTCGTCCATGCCAGCCACGAGCCTAGAACAGTGACCGTTTGCACAGTCGCTGTACTTTAAGAACGGCCACTTTTATTTTTATTTTTTTTCCCTTCTTTTTTTCCTTATAAATACCCTTCCCATTCTTTTTTTTTTCCACACAACTCTCACTCTCTAATCTCTTCTACATTTTACATTCTAATCTTGATCTTACAATCTATCTACTAGACTACTACATAGTCTACATTCATTTCTCAATTCTACTTCTACATTCAATTTCAATTATCCAATATAAATTATCACACTACAAATTTACAATTACAATCTCACACGTCAACTTTCTTTCAATTCTTGATTTGTCACTTATGTATACATTTTATATATTCACAAATGGATCCACACTCATTTGTTGAAGGCTTGTTTGATATTAGAGGCAAATCACCTACCACGCCGCAAAGTCAATTTCAGAATGAATTTGCCGGTCTAAATGAAGTACATATTCCTGAAAATATTCCGGATTTCGATGCTCATAGAAGTAGTAATCCAATTGATTTGGATGACGTTGATGTTTTTGAAGAGGAACATGAGGATGAACATGAATTAGATATTCCTGATGTAAGAGGGAAGCGAAGGGAGAAAAAAGGTAAAATGTTGGGATCATTTTAATTGATTCAAACGAGTCGTGTGGTTGATAGAGTTGCAAAATCTAAAGCAATATATAAATACTATCAACAATGATTGACATGATAAAAAGACATTGAACCACCCACCTCAACCGTCACTACAAAGCATGTACGGCAAAACATGGGCTTCTTCCTACCGGTCAAACGCAACTGCAATTTGGTAGTCCAGGCACTAGTTCTACTGCTACGCCACTTTCTACGTGGATGTATTCAGAGGGGAAAACTCGAATGGGAATGGTGAAGATCGTTGTCGCTGTTGAGTTGCCTCTAGCAATAGTGGACAACTAGCATTTTATCTTGTACATGAAAGAATATTTTCAATCGAGGTACGTCGGGGTAAATCAAAACACTCATTGTTCAGATACAATAGAATATTTCCTTCATACAAAGAAACTATTGATTGTCGATTTAGAAAAAAATGGGGGTGTTATATCTGTAACTTCGGATATACTGGAATGGATTAATAAAAGATGTTATATAGCTATAACTGCATACTACATAGACCCACTTTGGTGTATTTATAAAAAGAATTACTGAGTTCCTTCACAATGCTAGCAACATATATAACGCTATTATAAACATTATTAGAGAATATCGTTGCGAGAGTAAAACTCGTTCATTTACGTTCGACAACGTTAGTGTCAATAAGGTAGTTATCGATAAATTTTGTAGAGTAATGCATGCATATTTCTGTAGTTATTTGTTTCATAGTGCAGGACGATTTGAAACATATTAAGAATGAAATTCAAAAAATTAGGGATACACTAGTGTATATCACGATTTCACCTAGTAGAAAACAAGTATTTGAGGAATTTTGTACAGAATTTGGGATGATGAATACGAAAACATTTATTAGTGACGTAGGGTACGAATAAAACTTCACTTACTTATAATAAAATCATGCGAAAGTTTTGAACATTTAATAACTAAATTTTGTAACAATAGACATATTAAAGACTATGGTGATACTGTTTTGAATGAATCCAATTGGATTTTAGCTTTTAAAATAAAAAAATGACAAGTTTTTATGATTCTACAAATATTTTGTCTGGAGTTTACTATCCAACTAGTTGTATGATACTTGAATGTCTTTATATAATTGATGTGGCTTTTCATAGATATAAAAATGACCCCAACTTTAGTGCAATTATATATTCCATGGAATTAAAGTTTAGAAAATATTGGGAAGACTTACCTATGTTATTTCCGTTAGCATGCATCATGGACTCCCGATATAATTTATCGAGTACTAAATTTATAATTCATCAGATTTCCAGAGCTCTAAATTTTAATACACTTATCACTTATAGAAATTCAGAACAAACATTATGTGAAATGTATGAATTATTTGTAGAAGGAATGAGTGCAAATATCAATTAGGTACCCTATGTACCCATTCCTTCCACTGATAACCAGACAACGACGTTGAAGTATTAACTTTATTCGAGGGCATTAACTCATATAGATATGATTCAAATGCAAGTGGTTTCTCTAGTAGTAGTTTGTCTACCGCATGTAATCAAACATCGGACGCAAGTCCAAATACATTGCCTGCTAAATTAATTGATTACTTTAATCATAATATGCCTAATAACAAAATAGTTAAGAGAAGTTTAGAATAAGTAATTGAATTTTGGCGAAAGTACGAACGACGATGGCCAATGGTTTCTGCGATGACAAAAGACTTACTATACCTCCGGTTACCACTGTAGCTTTGGAGTCTACTTTTAATGCAAGTAAAAGGGTTCTATCCGAGGTTAAGAGCCGACTAAAAGAAGACATTTTGGAAGTATTAATGTGCGTGAAGGACTGGCAAGACAGTCATTTTCGACTGCAAGATAAATATGCCAAAATTGTATGTTGCCAGGTTAGTGATATTTAATTTAACCATATTAATCAAAATTTGTTATTTTATAATACTTTTTAATTTTTTTTTAAAAATTGTACACGTAACAAGTTGTTAATGTACAATTGTTAACTTTACGTGCTCGAAATTGAAGTAGTCGGTCCCAAACCCGGATAAAGGATGAGTGTTTATCTTTAAAAAAATGGGAAAATGGAAGAGCTCATGAGCCGAAGCTCGAATTGGCCCGTGAGCTACGAGCTCACGGCTTAACCCATGACTAACGAGCCAAGCTCGTACGCATTATGGCCGAGCCAACCTCTATCTAAGGTTGGGATTCAACAAAGGTGACTTGGCCCATTGCCACCTCTAAGGCCGGGATTTCAATAAAGGTTTAGACTTAATGTGTAGTTTGATCCTAACATGACGTGTCATCTCGAAGACTTAAGGTCTTGAGGACATTCATTTTTGGATTGATATTCCCATATTGTCGTCCTCATGACATTTTGAATTACAAGCTCGTGGTAGGTCTCTTGGCATCTACTTGTGGACAAATCTTTTGGCACCTACTTGTGACAGGTCTTTTGGTGCCTATTCGTGATAGGTCTTTTGGTGTCTGCTCGTGACGTTTTGAATTGCCTGCTCGTGATAGGTGTTTTGGTGCCTGCTCATGGAAGGTCTTTTGTCTTCTGATCTTTCTCAAAACTTTTGTTGGAGTTACCCAACTGCTATTCTATATAAACTTTCATATCCTCTAGAAACAATATAGATATATACACATTGACAAATAAACTATCTAAAAAAGAAAAAATAAAAAATGATTGGGCCATGCAAGCCCAATTAAAGGTAAACTAAGTAAAATATATAAGGTAAGCTAGATACTTGTAATAAATTTTTAGATTATCAACATTTCAAGGTCTTGGCAATGGTCTTCCGGACATATCCCATAGGCTGTATGCTCCTTCTCTGACTTGTCGGATATCTAATAAGGTCTTTCCCAAACAGGGCCAAGTTAACCGAGGCATGACCAGTGGCTTTGACCTTCCTAAGCACAAGATCCCCAACTCTAAACCTCATGGGTTAACTCTAAACCTTGTTATTAAAATGTCTTGCTGTTATGTTCTGATAAGAGGTAACACGTAAGGCAGCATGCTCACTTACTTCTTCAAGAAGGTCAAAGTGTTCGATGGTGGATCTCTCAATATTGTGGTACTTCAAGCATCTGATGGTGGGTAGGCTGACTTCAATTGGAATTACAGCCTCCAACCCAAGTGGAAACATGAACGGGGTTTCGTCGGTTGTCATTTTGTGAGATGTTCAGTAGGTCCATAATATGGAAGGTAATTCGTCAGGCCAAGTACCATGAGCACCCTCAATACTAGCACGGAAGTCTTGCAATATGATTTGATTGGTTATCTCGATGAGGCCATTACTTTAAGGATGTAAGACTGATGTCAAGCGATGGTTGATTACGGCCAAACAATAATGTGGTAGTTGTAGTGCAGTTTTGGGTGTCGTATCTACATGGAGATGAAAAATGCTTAAGTGTTCCAAACGGATGAGTTATCGTCTTCAATGTATAGTAAAATTCAATGTTTGAAATGTTAAATTAAAAGTGAAGCGTCGGAATTCCCTCAATTGGATTGGATCATTCACATCAACTATTCCATTTTTATAACACAATTAGAGGCTTTCATCCCGGCACTCTAATCGGAAGATATATCGTGAAAACCAATTTAATTTACAGATGTAATAATAGAATCTAGATTTATGACATATTCATACAATTTTATTGGAACAAGATCAAAGATCGACCATACATCAAGCATATAACAGTAATTAATCCACCAATAAAGTAATATTAAGATTAAAATTCAACAATTAGTTCAATCTAACGATAGAAGAAACATGGCTGGATCTATGAAGGATTTGATAAAAGTTAAACTAATCTCAACAATAAGTAATTAAAATTGAAACTCAATAAATAGTTTGATTAAACAATGGGAAAAAACGACTAAATCGATGAAAAATCTAGTAATTACTAAACCGATTTCAATATAAATTCATGAAAAGAAAAGTCTAAATTCTAAGATTATTCAACAAAAAAAGGCCAATTACATGAAATAATAGATGTGAAATCACCATATCCAATTGAGTTCATCCCTTACTTCACCAAGACCGTTAGTTCTTCATGAGTTCCTTGAGCCAAACTCAATGGACGAATGATGAATAATGAAGAATTCGGCGTTCTGGAATGTTTTGGGGTCTGTTAGGGTTGAGAAATCGTGTCGCAATAAGTTACTATAAGTGTTTGAGTCGTAGAAGAAAACTTAAATTTTCCTCGATTTGGCCTGGGCGGGCGCCCAGTAGAAAATGGGACGGCAGCCCAAGTAAAATATTTGCTTTCTGTATTGAAATTCAGGGTCGGGCGAGTGCCAAGTACACAGTTGGACATTATTCAGTGTTTTGGTCATAACTTCCAATATCGATGTCTGATTGAGATGATTTAAGATGTGTTGGAAATCTAACTCAAAGGGTGACAATTTTACTTCAGATACCATTTTCCAATTCGATTGTTTTCCATGCCAAAAACTGGTCTCAATATGAGTATGAAAACTGGTGCAACCTTTTCAGCTTGAAAGTTGATGTGTGATAATGTTTTTTGACATATTTCATCCATTTGACTCATTTCTTCATCTAATTGACCGCTAACACTCTTGAATCCTCATCACAAGGTTAGAAATAAGTTTAGAATATTTGCACTTTAGTCCCTAAACTATTACTTTTCTCCATTTTGGTCCTTTTTCGCTTGTTTCTTCCATTTTCCACTGTTTTCACCAATTTGCAACCTAAACCAAGATACAAAAGTACTTAGTACATTTAGGCATCAAATAATCATAGAAACACAAATATTAATGGGTGAAAAGCGTAACAAATGTGCAATTATCACACCCCCAACTTGCTTATTGCTAGTCCCTAACAATTGAATGCTAAGCAAAATGAATGAATGACTGGTCTATATCACAAGTGAAATTGTCAAGTTTTAATTTAACCACATGACATGCCATCTTCAAACTCAATACCACACGAAATTAATAATGTCACAATTATCAAGACGTCAAAGACTCATGCCAAATGTGTAAGTGTTTGTCATGTCATAGTCATCTTACCGCCAACCCTAACACATGCAATATCAAGTATATCTCAAGTTGAAGGTTCAACTCTATAACTCACGGGTATCGAAGTGTTTAGTGTGGAGTTTCTTTCTATGGAGCTAAGAAAGATGAACGCTCAAAATTGGAGGCTTAAATATTTATGAACAAGCAACAAGGAAACATTGATATCATGATAGACATACCGTCAAATGAGAATTCATCTATTCATTCCACGATCCTACTTGGGATCAAAACAATCAATGCAAAAGATTGTAATGAAGTTCGAGTTGGGCTATACGAAAAGAAGGATATCAGCAAAACTTCCAAGCGCATAGCTAAGTATCATATCACGCATTTCAATTCATCACACCTTTCAATCAACACATTCCTCGATATTTCAAGCCTCAAAACCAAACATATATATATATATATATATATATATATATATATATATATATATATATATATATATATATGTTTTGTTTCCTTTTTTCGATATATTTTCTTCTTTTTCAATATATATATTTTTTCTTTTTGGGCCGCCTTACTTGAGCACATATCAAATCTTGTCATTTTCCTTGCTTCAGTTCTTCTCAAATAAACATCTAATACTTACTACACACTTGGAAGTAAAAAGGTGGAACCATATGCGTAAAGGTTGTACTCCAATGTGGAGAAGTATGGATAATACATGTGCGTGAAGAAAAGGCTATATATGTGTATTACTCAACGTGGCTACTAGGGGTATTGAAAAGAAAGGTTGAAGGCTCAAATACCAGTCCTAAATTGATTTTCATCATTTCCCAAGTAATGCACCATCTTACCACAAATCATATAGTTTTATTCTCAAAAGACTTTCCAATTCACAAGACCAATGAGCGCTTATTGCCATTTTTAGTATATAGTGGCTCTCAATTCTCACCAATTATCTCACAAGAAAACTTCAGCAAGAGACTCCTCTAACCATATGTGTTAAACTGCCATCTTACCACAAAGCTTGTGTGCACAAAAAGAATTCAGCAAGTGTCATGATATCTAGGTTTTCACAAACAAAATTAATTTCTAATAGCATGCGTTGTCATTCAAGAGCATAAACATGCAGCAAATTGGAGATTCATACAATTTTTTTTTAATTTTTCACATTCACATGCATTTCAACAAAATTCAACAGATCCTCTCCCTAACTAAAATCGTGCATTGTCCTCAATATATAAACATGAAAGTCAAATGAAGAGATATCGCAAAAATGATGCAATGAATCAACATAAACTTGAATGATAGGAAGCCTGAAAGTACTCAATGGATTGTTAATGCAAAGAAAATGAGAAAAATTAACTAGAATATAAATACAAAAGTAAACAGCAAAAGAAAGGAATGAACTCCCCTTGGGCTGCATCCCAAGCAGTGCCTTTGTTTATTGTTGTTGGCTCAACCCAAAGTTTTATCTTTCAGCCCGCATCCAGCAAGCGTGGTTCCAATTTTCTTTGTAGTGCACGAAGCTCCTTGGACATACTCACCAGTGATGTTCATCTGCCTTCCTTAAATACATGCATGAGGTGACTAGAGGAAAGCTTAAAGTCAGGAGTGGGGGCTTGCAACACAAAAGGTAAAGTCCTATCGTTAGAAATTGGTAATGTAAAATAAGAACTATTACTCAACTCTTGATCCTCCATCTCAAAATGTTTATTGATGGCGACGTCCAATCCATCCCGTTCTAGAATTTCCCGTGCTGGTCCAAGAAATATATTATCAGCTACTTCCTGAGTAAGTGCATCAATCATGTAGGTTTGACGACACTCGTCATCCTCCTCTAACTGCTTAGTGATATGGAAAATGTTGACTTCTAGAGTCATATTCCCAAATGATAGTTAAGACCATTCCTACAATTAATCAAAGCATTAGCAGTAGCAAGGAAAAGTCTACCAAGAATAATATGAATTTTAGAATCAACAATAACATCAGCTTTTACATCCAAAACCAAGAAATCAACGGGGTAGTAAAATTTATCAATTTGAACTAAGACATCATCAACTACTCCCCTAGGTCTAATAGTGGACCTATTGGCTAATTGCAGAGCTACGGATGTAGGCTTCATCTTACCTAACCCTAACGATAAGTAAATAGCATAAGACATGAGATTAACACTAGCCCCTAAATCTAGAAGAGCTTGTCCAAACTCATGATTCTCGTTGACACAAGACACAGCAGGACAACAAGGGTCCTTATACTTTGGTGGGACTCTTTGTTCAATCACCGCACTCGCTTGCTCAGTCAAGAAAGCTGTTTTCTTGACATTGTGCTTCATTTTGACAGTGCATAAGTTTTTGATGACTTTAGCATATGTATGAACCTGAGAAATCACACGCAAGAGAGGTAGGTTGATTTTTACTTGTTTTAAATGTTCTAAGATCTCATTATGTTGACCAATAGATTTTGAGGTAGACTTAAGAGCTTGTAGGAAAGGTACTCTCACTGGATTTTTCACTACGTCCTCATTAGGGTTACTCTCTTCAAGCTCACTAGACTTTTTTTTAGTTTTCCTAGGTTTGGGAATTGGTTCTACGACTTTTCCTAATCTAGTGGTTATGGCATTTACTTCCCTAAGATTGTTTTCATTTGAACTCGAGGTTTGTGTCATGTGTTTCCATTTAGGATTTGGTTGAGTTTGAGCTGAAAATTTCCCCCGTTCCACTACAGCTAAGACACTAGTTAATTTGGACATATGCTTTCTTATTTCCTTATTTTCGTCAACAATTTGGGTAATCATAGTCTCAAATTTTTGGTTTGTTTTTCCCTGTGCCTCCATAAATGCATGTAGGGTATCTTCTAAAGAATTTCTAGATGACATGGGTTGGTATAAAGGTGTATTAAAAACTCTAGGTGGCTAGGTAGGTTGCTGATTTTCAGATTTCCAGCTAAAGTTTGGATGATTCCGCCACCCCTGATTATAGGTATCAGAAAATGGAGCATAAGGTTTGTTATACATTCCTAAAGTATTGCAGTGTTCCTCATAAACCTCCTTCATCTCAGCTAGAGCAAAACACTCATGTGTTGGATGATCAATTCCACCACACACACAACATGGTCCAGAAGATTCAACACGGGCTAGGGTCTCAATTTCTCTAGTTAAGGCTCTACATTAGCTCTAAGACTATCTTCTTCTCTAAGATGACAAATGCCTACACTAGAAGAATTTCCTACAGATCGGGACCTATTAGTGTTATCGGTGGCGCTGGGCCAGTCCAGATGTGAGCTTTTTCAGCTAGGTCATCTAAATACTCTATGGCCTCGTCCGGGTCTTTTTGTAAAAATTCACCGTTACACATCATCTCAATAAATTAACGCTCTCTAGGTATTAGTCCCTCATAAAAATAACTCACAATACGTAGCTCTCATAACCATGATGGAGGCAAAGAGCTTGAAGCTCTTTGTATCACTCCCATGCTTGGTATAAGGTTTTACTGTCTTTTTGATTGAATGAAGAAATTTTTTTCTTCAAAGCACTGGTTTTATGATGGGAAAATACTTGCTGAAGAAAGCTTGAGTTATTTCACCCCATGTTCCAATCGAACGTGGTCTCAGCGAATACACCCAGCCATTTGCTCTATCTTTAAGTGAAAAAAGGAAATTTTAAGCTTGAATGGACGCTGTACCATGTTGATTGTGGAAGGTTACAACTACCTCCTCAAATCTCCTAATATGCACGTATGAATTTTCATTCTCAAGACCGTGAAAAGTGGGAAGAAGTTGAATCATTCCTGGTCGAAGGTCCATACGTCACATATTGGGTGGGAACATAATGCATGAGGGCGTTGAAGTGTATGTAGGGTGAAGATAATCCTTTAAAGTCCTATTAGGCGCATCGACGTGCTCACTATAAGACATTGTGTTATATGGTATAGTCGATGTAGCAATAGATGCAATATCAAAAATAGGGTAAAATGGATTTTCAAACACTGGAAAATGTCATTCAGTAGAACTTCCTTGCTCGCCTCGATCCCTATTCATAAATACAAACAAAGAAAGAAAATATGTGAAAAACAAGAAATAACAATGAATAAAATAAACTAACTAAAAAAAGAAATGAAAAAGAAAAGGAACAAAGTCACCATTTTGCTACAAAATCCTTCAGCTTATTGTACCGTCTCCCTGGCAATGACGCCAAAATTTGATTACGCCCAAAGAATAATGCAGTAGTTGTAGTGCAGCTTTGGGGTGTCGTATCCATAGGAAGATGAAAAATGCTTAAGGGTTCCAAAAGGATGAGTTATCGTCTTCAATGTGTAGTAAAATTCAATGTTTGAAAGGTAAAATTAAAATCAATAATTTAAGGCAGTGAAGGGTCGGAATTCCCTCAGTTGGATTGGATCATTCACATCAACTATTCCATTTTTATAACACAATTAGAGGCTTTCATCCCGGCACTCTAATCGGAAGATATATCGTGAAAACCAATTTAATTTACAGATGTAATAATAGAATCTAGATTTATGACATATTCATACAATTTTATTGGAACAAGATCAAAGATCGACCATACATCAAGCATATAACAGTAATTAATCCACCAATAAAGTAATATTAAGATTAAAATTCAACAATTAGTTCAATCTAACGATAGAAGAAACATGGCTGGATCTATGAAGGATTTGATAAAAGTTAAACTAATCTCAACAATAAGTAATTAAAATTGAAACTCAATAAATAGTTTGATTAAACAATGGGAAAAAACGACTAAATCGATGAAAAATCTAGTAATTACTAAACCGATTTCAATATAAATTCATGAAAAGAAAAGTCTAAATTCTAAGATTATTCAACAAAAAAAGGCCAATTACATGAAATAATAGATGTGAAATCACCATATCCAATTGAGTTCCTCCTTTACTTCACCAAGATTATTAGTTCTTCATGAGTTCCTTGAGCCAAAATCAATGGAAGAATGATGAATAATAAAGAATTTGGCATTTTGGAACATTTTGGGGTCTTTTAGGGTTGAGAAATCGTGTCACAATAAGTTACCATAAGTGAGTCGTAGAAGGAAACTTGAACTTTTTTCTCCGATTTGGCATGGACGGGCACCTAGCAGAAAATGGGACAGCGCCAAGGCAAAATATTTGCTTTCTGTATTGAAATTTAGGGTCCGACGAGGGCCTGAGCGGTCGCCTAGTACATAGCTGGACAACTTTCGGTGTTTTGGTTATAATTTCCAATATCAATGTCCAATAATGATGATTCAAGATGCGTTAGAAAGCTAGCTCAAAGGGATACATTTATACTTCAGATACCATCTTCCAATTTGATCGTTTTCCATGCCAAAAACTGGTCTCAATATGAAGCTGAAAATCGGTGCAACCTTTTTAGCTTAAAAGATGATATGTGATAATGTTTTTTGCCATGTTTTATCCCTTTTGACTCATTTATTCATCCAATTAACCTCTAACACTCTTGAATCTTCATTAGAAGGTTAGAAATAAGTTTAGAATATTTTGCACTTTAGTTCTTGAACTATCACTTTCCTCCATTTTGGTCCTTTTTCGCTTGTTTCTTCAATTTTCCATTGTTTTCACCCATTTGCAATCTAAACCAAGATATAGAAGTACTTAGTGCATTTAGACGTCAAATAATCATAGAAACACAAATATTAATGGGTGAAAAGCGTAACAAATGTTCCGTTATCAATGGTCTATCCCGATGTTAGTGCAAAAGTTCTTGAATCGAGCATTATCAAATTGCCTTCCATTGTCGGTTATGAGCACTTTAGGTATTCCAAACCTACATATAATAGATTTCTAGATAAAAGACCTTAGCTTAGGTTTTGAGATAATTGCTAGGGCTCCACCTCTACCCACTTGGTAAAATATTCCACTACTACTACAACAAACTTCAACGGTCCTCTTACTATAGGAAAAGGTCTGAGGATGTCAACATCTCATTGTTCAAAAGGGGCTGAATAGTGTATGGGGTTAAGTTCTTCTACGGGAGAATTGATGGCGTTATCGAACCTCTGAGGCACTTGTCGAACCTCCTGACTTACTCTGCGGCTTCTTTCTTCATAGTTAGCCAATAGTATCTGTACCCTATAAGTTTGAAAGAAAATGCTCATACACCCTTATGATTGCCACATACACCCTTATGAACCTTTGATAGGGCATGTGTTGACTTTGAAGGCCTAAGACATCTCAGGTATGGAACCGTGAAACTTCTACGAAAGAGGACTTTTCTGATGATGCAGTATCTTGCTGCTCTAGATTGGACTCTCCTGGCTACTCTTTAATCCTCAGGAAGATTTACACTAGTTATGAAATAGACTAATGGGTCTTACCGTGAGGGTTCATTATCGATATCCATGACAATTGGTTTCTGGCCTATGCTTGGCTCTATTACCATCTTGACGTGGACTATCTAGTTAAGTACATCCACTCCCATGAAAACAAGTATTGCTAATGCGTTTACCTTACTATTATTAGCCCGGGCGAATTTCAAAATTTCACAATTCTCAAATTATCTCTGAAGATCACGAACTTTCAAACAGTACAAACTCATCTCTTCATTTTTCATTTCGAATGTTTCTTCATTCCATCCAACAACGAGCTGTGAATCACTGAAAAGCTTGACATATTCAATTTTAAGGCTTTTGCGAGCTCTAGAGCAATGATGACAACCTCATATTTTGTCCATTTTTTGTGGCTTCGAATTTAAATCTAAGTGCACATTGAATTTCTGTCAGCTTGTCTAGGTTGCTGATTATGGCTCTTGTACCCGAGCCCAATGTATTAGATGCCATATCTACAAATATTTCCCAGGTGTTGACGTCAGTGGTCTAATTATCCTCAGCCCCCGAGGCCTTGGAGTGAGCTCTGTGATGAAGTCAGCTAAGACTTGTGCTTTAATAGAAGGCTGGGGGTTGAACTCTATATCAAATTCACCAAGTTCAATTATTTTTAATAATCTTCTTTAGACGTCGAGCTTCTAGAGAATCTATTTGAGTGGCTAGTCCATGAGCACCACAATTAGATGTGATTGAAAATATTACCGTAGCTTTCGTGTCGCTACGACCAAGGCAAGGGCAAGTTGTTCAGCCAAAGTGTACCTGGTTCTCATACCAAGTGACACCTTGCTTACATAATAGATAAGTTGTTGAGGCATTTTAACTTCATTGACCAATACATCACTTATTTCATTTTGAGAAATGGCTAAGTATAAAAACAATGTATCTTCGTGCTCGGGTTTTGTGAGAATTGGTGGAGTTGCCAATGTTTGTTTGAACTCTTGGAAATCTCTTTTACATTCTTCATTCCAATCAAAACTTTGATTACCCTTAAGAACTTTGAAGAAAGGAAACATCTATCTACTGTTTGAGACATGAAACTATTCAGAGCAGTGACCCTACCTGTCACCTTCTATACCTCTTTCTTGCTCCTAGGTGATTCCATGAATAGTAATGCATGTATCTTGTCCGGATTGGCTTCGATTCCCTATGTGTGATCATGAAACCTAAGGATTTACTCGAGGCCACCCCAAAAGCATACTTTGTTGGGTTTAACTTCATCTTATATCTTCGAATTGTAGTAAACACCTCTTCAAGGTCAGGGATATGTTCATCCACCTGTTTACTCTTAACTACCATGTCATCAACATAGGCTTCAATATTTTTCCCGACTAAATCAACAAGGACCTTGTTAATGAGCCTTTGATATGTTGTCCTTGCATTTTTCAAACCAATATCATAACCTTATAACAATTTATGGTAGAATCAACTATGAATGACGTCTTCTCTTGGTCCTCATCCACCATAAGGATCTGATGATAGCCTGAGAATACATCAACAAAGCTAAACAATTTGTATCTTGATGTACTGTGTACAAGGTTGTCAATCCAAGGTAAGGGATGTGTATTCAATACACACCCTTCACTTGATGTTAGCCTTCTTGATGAGAACCACGTTGGTAAGCCATTTCGGGTACTGAACCCTCCGAATGAATCTACCATTGATAAGTTTATTGATTTCTTCATGAATAACCTCTCTATGATCTGGTGCAGATTACCTCTACTTAACCAGTTTAGCCTATGGTCTAACATTGAGTCTATAAACTACAACCATGAGATCGATTCTAGGCATGTCCTCAACCTTCCACCCGAATACATCAATGTTGCAAAATAGACACTTAACAAGTTTAGCCATAAGATCGACGTCAAGATTTTGACCAACTATCACTTTTTTGCCATACTCAACTCGACCTCTATCAATTCTTCCAATGGAGCAAGTCTCTCTTAATGCTCAAGCTCAGGAGTTAATAGTTGTACGACGTCAAATTTTATTCCCCGAATGCTAGTTACATAGCAATGCCTTGCTGCTGTCTGATCTCCATGCACAATCCCTGGCCAAATGGAAGGTGTATATAATGGATTTGATTTTATTGAGTAATGGTCTCTTGAAAATTACATTGTAAGGCATTGAAACATGAACTACCTGAATATATGTTATTTCTATAACCTACATTTGATTTGATCCCAATTTAAAGGGAAGGTCGAAGACTCCTTCTAAGATGATTGTTCCACACCCGAATCCTTATAGAGAGATTTTGACGATCTTGAACGGTTAGTAAAGATACACATCTTTGTGAAGGCCTCATAGGATAATACATTGCCCGCGTTCCCATTGTCAACCAAGATTCTTCTTACTTCAAATTTAGCGATGATGGCAGATATGACTAAGGTATCGTCATGAGGCGATGATATGCCTTCCAAGTCATTTGTCCCAAAGTTTATGTCTTCTATGCTTTAGAGAGTTATCTTTAGGGTTGAACTGTATCGTCAGGCATTTAGCTTGCGCCCATTGTTTGAATCTCATCTCGAGGCTATACTCCTAACTATAATGTTAATTGTACCTGCAGTAGGTTGGTTACCTTTCCTTGGTTCTGGTGTGTTTCCTCTGTGGTATGATATGGTCACGGTGGTAATCGCAATACTTGTTCTTATCTCTAGTCTCGGGGATAGATCGCAATCTGGGTGACCATTTAAGCTCCTTCATATCCTTGATTTCAATCAATATGTTAGTCCTAGAAGTATTCAGACAAGTAAATGGTGTAGGTTGTGTTTTCTGCCTCTGCTTACCCCGAGCATGATTTTGTCGCGGGTTTCTTTCATGCAGCCTCTTATGTTTGGCCTTTTTAGAGGCCAGGAGAGTTTTAATTGCTTTCTCTATGTTGATGTATTTTTTCCCCGGGTAAGGATCTCCATCACTGATTTTGGTGGGGTCTTAGATAAAGGCATCTTGAAAGCTTCAACCCTTATTACGTATGTTAGTGTTGAAACAGCTGTCATTATGTGAAGGTCGGGTATGTGTAATCTTTCTTTGTTGAACCTCATTATGAAGTTGCATAAGGTCTTATTCGATCCCTATCAAAGATGCATAAGGGAGGAACGATCTTTCTGATGCACTTACTACTTTCGAAGAAAGTAGATTATTTATTGGTGAGGTACAAGAATGAGGCTATAGAATTGGGCTCCAATGTGGCGAACCAATCATTGGTAGCATTGGTTAAAGTTTGAGGAAAGGCCTTACACATCACCTGGTCTAGTGCGACATATAAGTTCAAGACATTCGTATATACATTGAGGTATTATAGGGTCTTTGGTCCCATCATGCTCCTTCATGCGGGGAAATTTGAACCTATTTGGAAGAAAATAGGAAAGTACTTTTGGTGTGAATGGAGTGTTAGGGTAAATCCCGTCGTCCCCTGGATGTTCTACTGTAATCCAACAATGATCCCATCCTGTATGAGTCGGGAGAGTTCGCTAGAGTCCATAGTAACCAATCTCGAGGTCAAGGCCATTGGAAGTACACCCGAGGCCCCGGATCTACCATTGTGGTGAGAATTGCGGGTATAGGGTCTTTGGTCCCATTGGCGTTGGTGCCGACATCTACACCTGTACTGAATGAGAATTTCTCCGACCTAGCAATTGAGTCAACTTTGCGAATTGATGATAGAGTTCTACGTAAGCACCTAGAGTAACCACTTGTGGTTGGGGAGATGGTTTTTCTAATGGTTTTTCTTGGTGAGTTGGGGGCTCTGCAATAGGAGATAGGTTTGGTGCGGGTGAGCTTGTTGGAGGAAGATCTGAATGCGTATTCACCATGTCTTTTGGTAGCGTTTCCCACATATAGCGCCAATGATGCTACCAAAAATCGTACATGTTGATTTTTTAGCTTAAGGTTTGAGAATGAGTACGAACAGAATCTTTTGATACCTGAAACAAGGGCGTCAAGATGTTTTCTCGTCGCCCCTCTGATGCCTAAGTTAGAGAGAGAATTTATGCTTGAGGCTAAGTGTTGAAAAATATGTAAAAATGTAACTAAATAATGAATATAAGCTTTATATTTATAGAGGTAGGTATTACATTCCTGGTAGGACTTGGTTAGTTAGTCCTTATCTTTAGGCGTCCTACTTGAGATGAGTATTGGGTTACAACTACAAGTCTAGTCATGATTCGACTGTAACGTTTGTAGAGATAGACTTCTCTTAGACATAGGAGTCTCCAATTGAGGTGTTTGGGTAGTTTTTGAATCCTTGGAAAGTAGAATAGGCCATGTTTAAGAAAGTCTTTGAGTTTGGCAAAGGAAAACGCCTGTGGACACTACACACTTAGGTCAGAAAATCCCGAGGACGTCATCACCACATTATTGTAGAAACTCTAATGTCAATCCTTGAGATACCTCGAGGACTTCAGCAATCCCAAGGATGAACGTTAGAGTTTAGTGAATATTGGTCCTTGAGACTAAAAAGCTCAAGATAATAATTATGACCATATCACTAGCTTTTGTTGAATTCGTCTTTTTTCTTTTCTTTTTCTTTTTCTTTTTATTTTTTTAGCCACCTTTACTTGTTTTTCTTGGTTTCATTATAGGGAAAAAAAACAAAGTAGCACAAATTAATTTCAAAGATTAATCCTGACATGGATGATAAAGACATGCTGATGGTATCTATTTTCAATATGAAACAAGTTGTTGACTAAGACATTCTTATGGGAGATTTATTTGCCAAACAAGAATTTGAAACCACTAAAATATGATGCACTGGCAAGATATGTTAAGGATGAGTTTTCATTGAGTTTAATAAGACAATCCAATCTACCGATCTTCCCTGAATATGATGTGAACAAATTTGATGAGGAAAATGTGCTATTGGAAGGATTATGGAGATGATCGTGCCCTTCGTAAAAAAAATCTTAACAGTGGCAAGTCCATTAATCATCAACAAGAAAAGGAGACTCCCCATGATCACTTTCTTGTGCAATTGCTCGCGATTTTGGATTGTGGACCGATCATTCAACCCAGGGTGATAACAACTAAGGACTAAGAGCATGTAAAGCATTGAGAATTAATCACAATGGAATCGAACAAAGCAATTGCATTCAATGAGGATTGACGTATCATAAAATCCTTTGACTTCTTTGTTTGCTACAATACGGATTTTGTGATTAAGGCCAACGAGGAGGTAGATGTTTTCATAGTTGAGTTTGATCAGGTGAAGTATCCGATTCATATTATATTGAAAGAGGCATGGTAGAAGTTAGGAGAAACAATGAAGAGTGGTGCAAAGTCAAGTGAAGAAAACTAAATAAGGCATCAAAAGATCTATTCAAAGTTTAATAAGACATCGTTATAAAAGTTAGGCTTAGACTATAAACAAGCACTTATTAGGAGACAACTTCATTTTCTTATCCTTTTATTTACTACACTTTTTGTAATTATAGTGCATGTAGTGAGTTAGGATTTCATTTAGTATTTACGAATGCTCCGTTTCGATATTTTCAGTATTTTAATATAGTATTCTTATCATCCCAATCATTGTCAAATTTCCCTCATTCCATACTTTCAATCGATATAAGATTAGCTTTAACTCCCATATGATAATTTTGGTAATTATTTTTTCTCTTTTCAGGTATGATAGACTTATTTTGGAAAATGAGCAAACGAAAGATCCAGTGGGAGTATTGCTAACCAATATTTAGGCCTATTTTGTGCACATATTTTGGATAATGTGAATTTTAAGTTTGAAGGTAGAATAATTTCGTTTTTTTATGTCAGTGTGCGTGATATGCCAAAAAAATCGAAAAACTAAAAATATTGAATAGGCTTGACGGTTAATTGAATTTATTTAGTTTTTAGAATATTTTTATTTTTATTTTATGTGTGAACGTATAAGTTGGACATCCTTGTCAACTCATTAATGATTATAAAGAATTGTTTATGATTCATAAATTGTAACTAAGTGATTTAAACTTCTTCTTCTTCTTTTTTTTTTTTTTTTTATATATATGATGCTTAATAATGAGACATTATATTATATTGAATACAATAATCACGATAATCATTATGAATTCTTGAATTTGTTACATTGATAGAATAGATTGAATAGACTTAGGTTGCAAAACAAAAACCATATTATGAAACAAAACTACTTGACATAATGAAACGATTAGTTTAGAGGTGGTTGATGTGGTGTTGGGATTTATTTAGTTATGTATTGATCCCGTCCTTGTTGAATTGTTTTTGAATAACAAGTCGAAACCTAGAAAATGACCATATAATAGGATCTGATTCCAATTACTTGTCAAAATAGGCATTGTTCTACGCATTAACATATAGAAAAAAATAATTACCTACATTTTAGTATGGAACTAGTCAAATGCTCAAGAATGGCTAACTAAGAGGGAGGTGAATTGGTTATTTAAAACCTTTTTTTGGCAAAATTAATATAAATATAAGCAAGTATGAACCAAATAGACAAATCCAAGTAGCAAGTGCAATAAGAGAGAGGGAGAGGATGCAAACAATATAATTATGAAGGTTCGATCCAAAACAATGATCTACATCCCTCGTTACCGAGCTCTCCAGCATGAGCAAGGTCTTTTTACTATGTTGATTGACTTATGCTGCAATTCAACCCTTTACAACATTTCTAGTGACTTACAAATAAGGAACACCGATCCTCATACAACATTGAGTTTTACGGGATCTCAACACGACCCACAAATTTAATAAAAAAGTGATTTTACAATTGAAACTTCTCTCTTAATAAATGATATGATTAAATTAAGTACAAGAGAGAAATATGCTAACACTTTAATATATAGCAATGAATGAACCTCAAGTGTTAGGTGAGGAAATATTTTGATGAGTAGAATGATTTTCAAAAGTTAATTCAATCAAAAGTTTTTCAAAATAAATGACTTGATAAAGATGAAACAATGTAGCTTTGCTTAAGAATATCTCAAATAAATGCTCTTAAAAGTATTGTATTGAATGTAAAGTGAAGTGGTATTTATAGCAGTCAAAATGCCAAAATTTCTGGCCAATTAGACTACCCTATCGGACATCCGTTGCTGAATTGGACGACTGAACTAGCCGTTGTGTGTTAGAAATAGAACGATTAAAATTTTGACCGATGGGCCACCAACACCAGACGTCCGCCAGGATAGCAAATGTTCGAATTTCTCTTTTCTTGATTATTTTAACAATTGTAGGCTCTTGAGGAACATATTCATTAACATTTCAAAATAAGTGTCATGGGCAAAAGATTTAAAAATCGAGTGAAGATTTTTGTCGCATCAAAAATAATTTTTATGCCAGCATTTTTATGAAATGTTCATCTTGTGCATAAAAATATAACTTACGAGCTTTTAGTCATTCATTGCTAAGAAATAAAGCATTTCACCTAGTATCGATAATCCTTTCGAGGAAGAATAACATGTGCAATGATGTTTTTTAAAACTTTACACGGAAGTGTTAATTGATTTGCACTAAGTTTTGTGATGATTTCGAAATTTCTCCCAGTTACCCGATGACACGCCTTGGAGGGGTCATACCTTTCTAAAATGGGATGAGTTTTGTGAAGAAAAATTTTAACATCACACGACTCAAGCCCAAGAATATCACTAATGATAGCTTTGTTGACGGTGATACAAACATTTTTAAGTAAACATGAAATTTCATCCGACTGAGAAGTAACAACCATGTTTTTATAAACTTCATTCATAAGGCAAGGATATGTATGTTCTTCTAGAGTAGCAATGAACACCCACCCCATGTTTTCAAAATACTCTTCTATATGAAATGTGGGTACTTCAATAGTAAAATTGGCAAACTCAACATTTTTACCTATTAGAATTGGAAATTTTTCAAATGGGTAGGTCGGAACCTCGGATTTCATATCGAAGTCTTTGTCGAATGAATATGGTGGAGACCATTTTACAGTGCTCTTGAGTCTTTTGCCCGCTCTTTTGGACCCCCGACATTGTAGAAATTTGATGAGGAAGGGAAAAAGTGGACTAGGGCTCGAATTTTGGGGGAATGTGAGATTTGGTGGATTCAATTTTTGAAATTTTTGGAGATAGATGTAAAAGTAATGAGATTTATCAAATTAATAAGAAATTGAAGAATAGAGTGAATGATTAAAGGATTTAGAGTGAGTGTAGGGAGAGAATTGAGAGAAAAATGGAAGAGAATAATGAAAAATGAGGTCTAGTTCGTGATATAAACCCTTGTGTTCGCATTTTACCAGACAGTTCATCATCCGGACGTCCGACTGACATATAGGATTCTCTGTCAAACTGGACAGGTTTACCGAACGTCCGGCTAACTCGTCTGATCCACCTTTTTTTTTCTTTTCTTTTGAAGTGGAATAAGAAAATACCACATAGAAGAAAAGAATATATAAGCACATAGTATAACTTAGTTGAGTACTTTCGATTCATCAATGATGCCCAAGCCTCATCGAATACATAAGAATCGATCAAGGGCAAGAGGTTTAGTGAAGATATCGGTCAATTGATTTTTCGTGATCACAAATTATAACACGATATCTTTCTTCTGTGTGTGATTTCTTAGGAAGTGATGTCTAATTTCAATGTGTTTTGTTTGCAGTGTAAAATGGGATGTTTAGACAAATTTATGACACTAGTGTTATCACATATGATAGGTGTATGATCAAAAGATATGTGATAATCACTAAGAGTTTGCTTCATCCATAATACTTGGGCACAACAACTCGCAACCGAGATGTATTCACCTTTGGCAGTTGATAGTGCAACATAATTTTGTTTGTTACTAGACCACGACCAAATTGTAAAGCCTAGAAAATGACAATTTTCGCTAATGCTTTTGTGATCGATTATACAATCGGTTCAATTAGCATCCGAATAACTAAGAAGATCAATATGAGTGCATTTCGGATACCAAAGCTCTAAAGTTCTAGTTCCACTAAGATATCTAAAAACTCGTTTCACGGTACTAAGATGAGATTCTTTAAGTCTTGATTGAAATTAGCACATAAACACACACTAAACATGATATCAGGTCTACTAGCAGTTAATTAGAGAAGAGATCTGATCATACCTTGATATTTTGTGACACCACGTAGGTACCTTGATCATCCTTATCTAATTTTACGGATGTACTCATGGGAATGTTCATATGCTTCAAGTCAACCATTTCAAACCTCTTGAGCATGTCCAAAATATACTTATTTCAATTGATGAATATTCTATATCTAGTTTGCTTAATTTGGAGACCACAGAAGAATTCGAGTTCTCCCATCATACTCATTTCAAATTCCATACTCATGCATTTTGAGATTTCTTCACAAAGATGGATATTAGTAGCTCTGAATATAATGTTATCAACATAGATTTGAACAATAATTATATCATTCTTTCAAGTTTTGACAAATAGGGTAGTAACCGCTTTTCCTATTAAAAAGCCATTTGAAAGTAGAAATTCACTCAATGTTTCATACCAAGCCCTTGGTTTTTTTTTAACCATAAAGAGCTTTTCTAAATTTGAAAACATAGTTCGGATACTTGTAATCTTTAAAGTCGGGTGGTTGTTCAACAAAAACTTCTTCTTGAATGAAACCATCAAAAAATATACTTTTGACATCCATTTGATAAAGAATAAATCCTTTATAACAAGCAAATACAAGAAACATGTGAATGGATTCTAGTTTAGCAACTTGTGCAAAGGTTTCCTCCAAATCAATATGTTCTTCTTGATTGTAACTTTGGACCACTAATCTAACCTTGTTACGCACAATAATCCCATTTTCGTCTCTTTTATTTCTAAAAACCCATTTTGTACTGATAACGGTTTGATTATGTGGTGTAGTGACTAAATCTCAAACATGATTTCTTTCAAATTGATTTAGTTCTTCTTGTATGGCTAGAATCCAAAACTTATCAAACTCGGCTTCCTTAAAAAAAAATTGGTTCAATTTGTGAGATGAAAGCACAACTATTTAGGTGATTCTAGTAGAAGCTCTAGTAGAAATACCTTTAGATGGATCACCAATAATAAGTTATTTTGGGTGAGAGGGAACAAACCTCCATTCTTTTGGTAGAGTGGGATCATTTGACGCTTTAGTAAGTTCTACTTCACTTGGTTGAACGTTCGCGTCTTCCATGTGTTTTTCTTTTAGATCATCCTTGCTTTGATCTTGAATGTTCATTTGTTCGAAGGGAGTCTCCAATCCTAATACCTCTCACGATCAAGAGGACTAATTTCATAAAAAAATAACATGCATAGATTCTACAACGACTAGAATTCTTTTGTTAAAAACTCTATAAACTTTGCTAGTCGATGAGTAACCTAGAAAGATCCCAATATCGAATTTTGAATCAAGATTTCCCAAATTTTCTTTTGTATTTAAAATAAAGTATTTACAGCAAAAAACTTTAAAATATTCTATATTTGGAATCCTATTTTTCCAAAGCTCATACGGGATTTTAGTTTTCATTCGACTAACTAAAACTCTATTTAAAATATAGAAAGCAGTGTTGATGGCTTCAGCCCAAATATTTTGGCATGCTATTTTCATTTAGTATGGTGATAGCCCAAGAATAACTAACCAAGAGGGGGTGAATTGGTTTTTAAAACTTATTCGAAAAATTAATCTAAATTCAGGCCAGTAAAGACTAAATAGATTAATTCAAATAATAAGTACAAATATAAAAGCGATAAGTAAAAGGGATAGATAATGCAAACGACATAATTGTGGAGGTTCAATCCAAAACAATGATCTACATCCTCCATTACCAAGCTCTCCGGGATGAGTAAGGCATTTTCACTATGCTGATTGACTTATGGTGCAATCCAACCCTTTACAACGTTTCTAGTGACTTACAAACAAGGAACACCGATCTTTATACAATTTTAAGTTCTATGGGACCTTAACACGACCTACACTATTGAGCTTTACATGACCTCAATATTACCCACACGGTAACTTACAACAAGGAGCACTGATCCTTATACAATGTTGATTTTTAAAGGATTTCAACACGACCCACACTTTACAATGAAATTCATCTCTTGATAAATAATACAGACAAATTTAAGTACCAAGAGAGGCTAACACTTCAATGAATAGTAGTAAATGATAGTTCAAGTGTTAGATGAAAAACTTTGATGAATATGATAGTCTAAAATTAGATTCAATCAATCAAAGTGTTTCAATGAGAAGATTAATAAATAAATACAATGTAGGTTCAAAAATCTTCTTAAGAAGTATATCTCCTTTAATGGATGATTGTAATAAATTAAGTATTAAGAGAAAAATGAGAAACTTTGATAAATATGATTATTTTACAATTTTAGTTCAATCAATCAAAGTTTCAATATGAAGAAGAAAAGTTTATGTAATGTAAGTGCAAAAATCTTTTTCAAAAATATATTTCTCTTCCAGTGAATAATTTGTGATAAATTAAGTACTAAGAGAGAAATTAGAAACTTTGATAAATACGATGTTTACAAGTTTGATTCAATCAAAGTTTCAAATATGAAGAATTAGAAAAAAGTTTATGCAATATAAGTGTAAATATCTTCTTCAAAAATATATTTCTTTTAAAATTGATATAGATAAATTAAGAACAAAGGGAAATGAAAAAAACTTTGATGAGAAATTATTCAAAAAGTTTTGATTCAATAATTAAAGTTTTTGTTATGAAGAAATAAATAAAATGAATGTAAAAATGTAAGTTCAAATAAGATATTTTATAAATATATTTCACAAGAAAGCTCTTTTCCAGTTGTTGTAATGAATGCAAAGTGAAATGATATTTATAGCAATCAAAATGCAATAAATTCTGCACAACCAAATGACCAACGAGCCATTGCGATCAGAACGGTCAATAAAATTGACCGTTGAGGATGAACCAAATGTCCGGTTCATCCATCCGGATGTCTGGATTGGCAGAAGTTTTTTTATCAAATCGGACGTTCGGTTGACCATTGACCTTTTTTTTGGAGATATGATCTAAGGGCCCGTTAGACTGCAAGGGTTGAAAATGGGTGGAAAGAAAATGTTTTACAGAGAAACGATTTTCCTAGAAATTATTTTACTAGTAAATGTAATTAATTGTGTTTGATTGATACAATTTTTCAGAGAAAATGTTGAAAGTTTGGAGTTCATTTGACTTCGTTTTTTATGGAAATTGTCCATTAAAGTGATAATGTTTTCTATTATAGGATCTATAATTTATTCCAATTGTCAAAAATAAAAAAAATAAAATTGAAAAAAATAATCATACTAAATACCATTCGTTTGACTTTGTTTTGCATGGAAATTGTTAATAAAAGTGAAATTTTTTTTTTACCATTGTGTCTAGAATTTCTTCCAATTGCCCAAAACAAACCTGGAAAATATTTACCCATCAAAACATCAAAAAATTATTTTTTTCGAGAAAAGTTTGTCTATCAAACACTACAAAAGTTGAAAAATGGAAAATTCTGCATATCAAACGGAGCCTAAGTTCAAGTATCACTTTGAAAAATCAATTTTACTTTTGATCAAAAATATTTTATGCAAATGATATGAAAAATAATTCTTTGTGCACAAAATGATTTTTGAACTATTGTCATTCATTATTAAATATCAAAGTGTTATACATTTACATATGATCTCAAAAGCCTAGTCTTTGATCTTGCTTCGAAATTTGTTTCATGTTTGACTCTTAAACTTTTGATTTTGATCATTCTTGACATTTGGCTTTAATGCTTAGTCTTTGATATTACTTCGAAGTTTCTTTCATGTTTGTCTTTGACATTTGATTTTAATGCTTGAATTCGATCTTGATCTTCATTATGAGTCCAATTTATAATGTGTTGATTTTGACAATGCTTGATCTTTCTTGACATTTAATTTTAATACTTGATTTAGCTCTTGATCTTCTTCATAAGGCTGGTTTATAATGTGTTGATTTTGACAATGCTCTATTGATTTTAAAATTGAACTATCATCACTCAAAATCAATTGTTAGAAACAATATTAATCTTGTTTGTTATGATCAAAATATTAAGGATAAAATCAATCAGAGGTCAACACATGGTTCTAGCCATTTTTGCAATGTGCGATTTTTCCTTTCTATAACACCATTTTGTTGAGAAGTTCTAGGAGTCGAGAACTTGTATTCGTATCCATTTTCATTGCAAAATTCGTTGATAATAGCACATTTGTTACGTTTTTCACCCATTAATATTTGTATTTCTATTATTATTTGACGCCTAAATGTACTAAGTACTTCTATATCTTGGTTTAGGTTGCAAATGGGTGAAAACGGTAGAAAATGAAAGAAACAAGTGAAAAATGATCAAAACGAAAGAAAGTGAAAGTTCAGGGTCTAAAGTGCAAATATTCTAAACTTGTTTCTAACCTTGTAATAAAGATTCAAGAATGTTAGAGGTCGATTGGATGAAGAAAGAAGTCAAAGGGATGAAATATAGTCAAAACATGATTACAAATCAGCTTTCAAGCAGAAAAGTTTCACACCGATTTTTAGCCTCATAATGAGACCAGTCTTTTACATGGAAAACAATCGAATTTGACAATGGTCTCGAAGAAAAGTTGTAGCCCTTTGAGTTAGATTTTCAACGTAACTTGAATCGCCTCAATCGAATATCGAGAGAGAAAGTTATGACGAAAATACTGAAAAGGATGCAGCAACTCTAGCGCCTAGGCGCTACCCCGCAGCGCCCAGGCACTGCACAGACCCAAAAATTACAGATTTTCAGTGCTTAGGCACTGCTCCCATGGCGCTTAGGCGCCGCGCCGTGTAAACCTAGGTTTTTCTATATTTGGGCCACAAGAAGCCTAAAAGAAAGACCCCAAAAACATCCAAAAACTCTTCGTTCCTTGTCATTCTTTATTCTTCATTCTATACCATTCTTTCCACATTTTTGACATCAAGAACTCCATGGAAAGCTAAAAACATTGGTGAAGCAAAGAAGGAACTCAATTGAAATTGGTTATCTCGACATCTTTCATTCATGTAATGCGTTTTTCATTGTCTAAATAATTCTAGGGTTTATGTTTCTTGTATTTTGAATTAGCTTTGAGTTAGATTTAACATTTATTCTGATTTTCATAGATTTAATTACGTTTCTTCCATTGAATAATTAAAAATACTTGTTTAAGTTTAATTTTCAAATCATTTATTGGTGTGATTTAATTACTGCTATATGTTAGAGATATATAGTCGCCTTTTGAATCTGATTTTAATAAATTGATGTATAATTGTGATTTGGGAATCATAAATTCTAGAATTACATGTGAAATTTAATTGGTTTGTATTGTTAAATCATCATATTAGAGAGTTAGGACAAAAACTTCTAATTGAGTAGAGTATGCATGAATGATTGATGTTGATTGATCCAATCTAGTTGAGGGAATCTCGACGCTTCACTATTTTACATATTATCTTAATTTCAATCATTATTTCTGGTGATTTACTACATTTTTATGCAATAAACAAATTTCCTTCATCAAATTCATGAGAACCCTAAGTTTTTGAACCCCTTGAATCATTTTTCTATCTCCCTATGGATACGACACCCCAAAACTACACTACAACACCGCGTAGCTCTTTGGGCGTAATCAAATTTTGGCGTCATTGCCGGGGAGACGGTATAGAAGTCAAGAAATTCAATCATAAAAGGGTGATCTCGTTCCTTTGCTAATTTGTTTTTACTTCAGTTAATTAATTTCTTTATTATTCTCGATTTCTATTTTTGTTTACTTGTTTTATAAGCAGGTATCGAGACGAGCAATGAAGATTTGTGGAAACACCTCTCATAGAGTTTGAATATCTTTTTAACCCTCTTTTTGATTCTACATCTATTAACACAAACACGAACACCACATCACATAACACAATGTCTGATAGTAAGCACGATGCGCTGTATAGAACTTTACATGATTACATGTACCCCACATGCACATCTACACCTTCATGTATTATGTTTCCACCCAATATGCCACGCATAGATTTTAAACTTGGAATGATTCAACTTCTTCCAAATTTCCATGAACTTGAAAATGAGAACCCCGTATGTGCATGTTAGGGATTTCGAGAAGGTCGTAGCAACCTTCCACAATCAACATGGTAAAATGGATGCGATTAGGCTCAAATTCTTCCCACTTTCTCTTAAGGAAAGGGCTAAGAGCTGGTTGCATTCATTGAGACCACGTTCGATTGGAACTTAGGCTGAAATGACCTAATCTTTCTTTGGCAAATACTTTCCTCACCACAAAACTGCTGCTTTGAAAAAGCAGATCTCTTTTTTTTATCCAAAAGGAGAGTGAAACATTATATCAAGCATGGGAAAGGTATAAAGAACTCCAAGCTCTTTGTCCGCACCATGGTTATGAGAGTTGGCGGATCGTGAGCTATTTATATGAAGGGTTAAAATCTAGAGAGCGTCAGTTTGTTGAAATGATATATAATGGTGATTTTCTACAAAAAGATCCAGATGAGGCTATAGGATATTTAGATGACTTAGCTGAGAAAGCCCACACCTGGGCTGACCCTAGTGCCACTGACACCACCAATAGGTCACGAACCGTAGGAAATCCTTCTAGTGCAGGCATCTATCATCTTAGGGAAGAAGACAATCTTAAAGCTAATGTAGAAGCCCTAACTAGAGAAATGGAGAGCCTACACATTAGTAGTTCAAAGCCTACATCTACTGTTGCTTGTGTTGAGTCTTCTGGACCGTGTAGTGTGTGTGGTGGAATTGATCATCCAGCACATGAGTATTTTACTCTAGCTGAGATTATGGGGGTTTATGAGGAACACTGCAATGCCTTAGGCACATATAACAAGCTTTATGCTCCATTTTCTGATACCTATAATCAGGGGTGGCGGAATCATCCCAACTTCAGTTGGAAATCTGAAAACCAGTAACATACCCAGCCACCCAGAGTTTTTAATACACCTCCATACCAGCCCACAACTTCTAGGAACTCTTTAGAAGACACCCTACATGCATTCATTAAGGTACAAAGTAAAACCAATCAAAAATTTGAGACTATGCTTACCCATATTGTTGAGGAAAATAAGGAAATCAAAAACCATATCTCCAAACTAACTAGTGCCTTAGTAGTAGTAGTGGAACGTGGGAATTTTTCGGTTCAAGCTCTACCAAATCCTAAAGGACAACACATGGCACAGACCCCATGATCTAATGAAAACAATCTTAGGGAAGTAAATGTCATAACCACTAGATCAGGAAAAGTCATAGAACCAATTCCCAAACCTAGGGAAATTGAAAAAGAGTCTAGTGAGCTTGAAAAGAGTAACCCTAATGAGGAGTTAGTGAAAAATTCAGTGAGAGTACCTTTTCCACAAGCTCTTAAGTGTACCTCAAAATCTGCTGGTCAACATAGTGAGATTTTAGAACATTTAAAGCAAGTAAAAATCAATTTGTCTATCTTGCATGTAATTTTACAGGTTCTTACTTATGCTAAAGTCATCAAGGACTTATGTACTATCAAAAGGAAGTACAATGTCAAGAAAACTGCTTTCTTGACCGAGCAAACGAGAGCTGTGATTGCGCAAAGGATCTTGCCAAAGTATAAGGACCCTGGTTGTCTTACTGTGTCTTGTGTCATCGGGAATCATGAGTTTGGACAAGCCCTTCTTGATTTAGGGTCTAGTGTCATCTTATGTCTTATGCTATTTACTTGTAGTTAGGCTTGGGTGAGATAAAGCCTACATCTGTAGCTCTATAATTAGCTGATAGGTCCACTATTAGACCTAGGGAAATAGTTGATGATGTCTTGGTTCAAATTGATAAATTTTACTACCCCGTTGATTTCTTGGTTTTGGATGTAAAAGCTGATGTTATTATTGATTCTAAAATTCTTATTATTCTTGGTAGACCATTCATTGCTACTGCTAATGCTTTGATTAATTGTAGGAATGGTCTTATGAAACTATCATTTGGGAATATTTCCAATCACTAAGCAGTTAGAGGAGGATGATGAGTGTCATCAAACCCATATGATTGATGCACTCACTCAGGAGGTAGCTGATAATATATTTCTTGGACCAGTACATGAATTTCTAGAACCGGATGGATTGGACGTCGCCATAAATAAACATCTTGAAAGGGAGGATCAAGAGTCAGGTAATAGTTCTTATTTTACATTACCAGTTTTTAACGAGAGGACTTTACCTTTTGTGTTGCAGGTCATCATTCCTGATTTTAAGCTTCCATCTAGTCACCTTATGCATATATTTGATGGAGGCGGAGAAACATCACCGGTGATTATGTCCAAGGAGTTTAGTGCACTTGAAAGAAAATTGAAGACACACTTACTGGATGCGGGCTAAAGGAGGAACATTGGGTCGAGCCAACGACAATAAACAAAAACGCTGCTTGGGAGGCAACCCAAGAGGAGTTCATTCCTTTCTTTTGCTGTTTACTTTTGTATTTATATTCTAGTTAATTTCTGTTATTTTCTTTGCATTACCAGTCCATTGAGTACTTTCAGGCTTCCTATCATTCATGTTTATGTTGATTCAATTCATCATTTTTGTGATATCTCTTCATTTGGCTTTCATGTTTATACATTGAGGACAATGCAAGATTTTAGTTGGGGGGAGGATCTGTTGGATTTTATTGTGAATTTTCAAAATTTTATGGTTTAAGTCTCTAATTTGCTATATGTTTATGCTTTTGAATGACAAAATGTGTCACTAGGAATTAATTCTGTTATGAAATCTAGATGTCATGACACTTGCTAAATGTTTTGTGCACATAAGCCGTGTGGTAAGATGTTGGTTTAACACATGTAGCTAGAGGAGTCTCTTGCTGAAGTTTTTCTTGTGAGGTACTTAGTGAGTATTAAGAGCCACAATATACTAAAATATGGTATTAAGCATTTATTGATTTTGTGAGTTGGAAACTCATTTGGGAATAACACTACATGGTTTGTGGTAAGATGGTGGATTACTTGGGAAACGATAAAGGTCAATTTAGGACTGACATTTGAGCCTTCTACCTTTCTTTTCAATATTTCTAGTAGCCACTTTGAGTCATACACATATATATCATTTTTTTTATGCACCTATGTTATCCATACTTCTCCACATTGGAGTACAATTTTTGTGCATATTTTTTCAATTTTTTACATCCAAGTGTGTAGTAGGTATGTATGTTTATTTGTGAAGAATTGAAGCAAAGAAATCGATAAAAGTTGATATGTGCTCAAGTAAGATGGCCCACAAAAAAAAAGAGAAAAAAATTGAGAAAGAAAAAAAATATTTATTTTGGGACTTGAAATATTGAGGAATGTGTTGATTGAAAGATGTGAGGTATGGAGATATTTGATAAGATACATAACTATGTGTTTGGAAATATTTAAGTTTTTATATCCGTCTTCTCATACAATCCAACATGAACTTTATTACAACCCTTTGTATTGACCGTTTTGATCCCAAGTAGGTTATGGTAAGAAGTTGATGAATTCTCATTTAGTAGTATGTCTATCACATAATCAATATTTACTTGTTGCTTGTTCATAAATATTTAAACCTCCAACTTTTGAGTGTACATCTTTCTCAGCTCCATAGAGAGAAATCCAACACTAAACACTTTGATACCCGTGAGTTATGGAGCTGAACCTTCAATTTGAGATATACTTGATGTTGCATGTGTTAGGGTTGGCAGTAAGATGGCTAGACACACACTCACACATTTGGCATGAGTCTTTGATGTCTTGATAATCGTGACATTGTTAATTTCGTGTGGTATTGAGTTTAAAGAGGGCATGACATTGGTTAAATCAGAACTTGACAATTTCACTTGTGATATAGACCAGTCATTCAATCATTCATCTTGCTTTGCATTCAATTGCTAGGGACTAGCAATAAGCAAGTTGGGAGGTGTGATAATAGCACATTTGTTACGTTTTTCACCCATTAATATTTGCATTTCTATGATTATTTGACGCCTAAATGCACTAAGTACTTCTATATCTTGGTTTAAGTTGCAAATGGGTGAAAACGGTGGAAAATGGAAGAAACAAGTGAAAAAATGATCAAAATGGAAGAAAGTGAAAGTTCAGGGACTAAAGTACAAATATTATAAACTTGTTTCTAACCTTGTGATGAAGATTCAAGAGTGTTAGAGGTCAATTGGATGAAGAAAGGAGTCAAAGGAATGAAATATAGTCAAAACATGATCACAAACAAGCTGAAAAGTTTCACACCGATTTTTAGCCTCATAATTAGACCACTTGTTTGCATGGAAAACGATCGAATTTGACAATGGTCTCTGAAGAAAAGTTGTAGCTCTTTGAGTTAACTTTTCAACGCAACTTGAATCGCCTCAATCAGACATCGGGAATGGAAGTTATGACCACAACACTGAAAAGGATGCAGCAACTCAGTGCCTAGGCGCTACCCTTGCAGCGCCACAGACCCAAAAATTACAGATTTTCAGCGCTTAGGCGCTGCTCCCATGGAGCCTAGGCACCGCGCCACGCAAACCTAGATTTTTTCTATATTTGGGCAGCGAGAAACCTAAAAGAAAGACCCTAAAAACATCTCAAAACTCTTCATTCCTCCTCATTCTTCATTCTACACCATTCTTTCCACATTTTTGACATCAAGAACTCCATGGAATCTAAAAACATTGGTAAAGCAAGGAGGAAACTCAATTGGAATTGGTTATCTCGACATCTTTCATTCATGTAATGTGTTTTTCATTGTCTAAATAATTCTAGGGTTTGTGTTTTTTGTATTTTTAATTAGATTTGAGTTAGATTTAACATTTATTCAGATTTTTATGGATTTAATCACGTTTCTTCCATTGAATAATTAAAAATACTTGTTTAAATTTAATTTTCAAATTATTTATTGATGTGATTTAATTACTGCTATATGTTAGAGATATATAATCGCTTTTTGAATCTGATTTCAATAAATTGATGTATGATTGTGATTTTGAAATCATAAATTCTAGGATTACATATGAAATTCAATTGGTTTGTATTCTTAAATCATCCAATTAGAGAGTTAGGACAAAAACTTCTAATTGAGTAGAGAATGCATAAATGATTGATGTTGATTGATCCAATCTAGTTGAGGAAATCCCGACGCTTCACTGTTTTACATATTATCTTAATTCCAATCATTATTTCCGGTGATTTACTATATTTTTATGCAATAAACAAATTTCCTTTATCAAATTCACGAGAACCCTAAATTTTTGAACCCCTTGAATCACTTTTTCATCTCCCTGTGGATATGACACCCTAAAACTACACTATAACATCGAGTAACTCTTTGGGCGTAATCATTCGTCAAAAGCAAGATTATCAAATTCTCCACCATGATCACTTATAATAGCTGTAATGGAGTATCATTTTTCATTTTGAACCTTTTTGCAAAAATATTTTAATGAATTCAAGGCTTCATGTTTGAGGGTTAAGAAAAGAACCCAAGTGAATCTAGAGAAGTCATCGACAATGACGAAACCATAATGTTTTCCACCCAAAATAGTGGTTCTTGAAGGTCCAAAAAGATCTATGTGGAGTAGTTGAAGGGGTTTTGTGGTCAAAAAATATAGTTTAGGTTTAAATGAGCTTTTTACTTGTTCACCAAATTGACAAGCATCATAAATTTTATTTTTATCAAACTTTAAATTTGGTAAACCTTTGATAAAATAATTTTTGAAATTTTTTGAAAGAAAATCAATGCTAACATGGCATAATCTCCTATGACATAACCAAGTATCCTCATTAAAACTTAATAAACATTTTTCATCATTTTCAAATTCGATATTTAAAATATACACATCCTTGCTACGGCTCCCTATATACATTACCTCTTTTAATGTAGCGTCCTCAATAAGACATTTAGAATAATCAAATTTAATATGATAGTATTTATCATATAATTGACTAATGCTAAGCAAATTATGTTTGAGGTTATCCAGCAATAAAACATTTTCAATAGAAGGAGAAAACGATTACCAATGTTTCCAATTTCTATCATTTTTCCTTTTGCGTGATCTCCGAATGTGACATGACCTACATCCTTTGAAGTTTGATAGTAATGTTCTATCCCCGGTCATGTGTTTTGAGCATCCGCTATCCAATAATCATTTTAGTCATCTTCTTTAGTTCCTAGAAAAATAATTCAATTTTTTTATCTTTGGCACCCATACAAGTTTGGGTCCTTGGTAGTTAGTTTTAGTAGATTCACGAATTCACTTATTTCTTTCAAAGTGTAGCCTCTTTTTGGTTAGACAATTATATGCAATATGTCCATATTTATTGCAATAAATATATGTCATTTTTGAAGGAGTTTGAAGCTTTGACAAATAGATTTTTGAAAAAATTTTGTTTTAAAAATGGTTTATATCCAATTCCTCCTTTATCAAAAATACATTTTTGATTACCAAGTATTAAATCAAATTTTTTCTTATCTCAAGTGAATTTACAAATAATTTTAGTTAAGTCTTCAACCTTTTCTTTCAAAGAAGATTTTTCTTTAATCAATAAGTCATGATCAATATTTTCCTTTTGAGTTTCTAAAATTCTCTTCATTTCTTCTTTCAACAAATAGCGCTTCTTTTTAAGAATAGAGTAATTTAGAGCAAGTTTTTCAAATTTCTTAAGAATTTCATCATAAGAAATAGATAAATCATCATATCAATATTTTTCAATAGAGTTTACCTCATCTTTGATTGTCATGAAACTCATATTGGTGATTTCTTCTTGAGTATCATTTCCATCACGATCATCATCGTCGCTTTCATCACATGTTGCTTAAAGTGTCTTTTTCTTGAAATTCTCTTCTTATTTGGGCATTTGGTTCTCTTGTGACCGGGTTTGTCACAATCATAGCAAATGATTTTCTTGCTCATTTCTTCACCTTTTCATCTTTCTTTTGGAATCTTTGATTATTTCGAAGTCCTCTCCATTTTTTTGACAAGAAGGACTAGGTCATCAAGCTCTTCATTACTCATATTTTCACTTATAGTTCCTTCCTCGATTGTAGATTTAAGAGCAATTTGGTACTTGGGAGGCTCTTTTGATTCATCTTTGCCTTTTCTCGTTTTCTCCTTAATTTTGGTGTTGTTGAGCTCATATGTCATCAATGTGCCATAAAGTTCTTCAAATGGATATGAGTTAATATCTTTGATATTTTCTATCAACATTCTTAATGGGCTTCATTCTTCCGATAGTGACCTGAGCATTTTACTTACAAGTTCACCGTTAGTAAATTTTTGATCAAACCATTTGAAGCCATTTACAATATCAGTGAAGCAAGTAATCATGTCAACAATAGATTCATCTTGTTTCATGAAGAAGTTTTCAAACTATTTAACCAATAGATTAATTTTAGTTACCTTCACTTTACTAGTACCAATATGAGTAACTTCCAATGCGTGTCAATGTCATATGTGGAATCACACGTGCTAATACCATTAAACTCGTTTTTATTTAAGGTGCAATAAAGTAAATTTTTGGCTTTAGCATTCAAAGACAATTTTCTTTTATCATCTTCATCATATTCCTCTCTAAATTTTAGAATGGTTTTATCGGGTTGGCCATTGATTTTAATAGTTTTGAAATGCACATAAGGACCATATTCAATAACTTCCCAAATATTATAATCTATTGATTGAACGTATAGCATCATCCTAACTTTCCAATAATTATAATGCATGCCATCAAAGAAGGGATGGTGATTAGTAGAATGTCCCTTAAGATTTTGAAGATTGTAGTTAGCCATTGCTCGAAATTGTGGAATCTTAATTTTAAAATGAGCACATTGCTCTGACACCAATTGAATGCTCAATAATGGCTAACCAAGAGGGAGAGTGATTGGCTATTTAAACTTTTTTCGCAAAATTAATATAAATACAAGCAAGTATGAACCAAATAGATAAATCCAAGTAGTAAGTGAAATAAGTAAGAGAGATGGAGATGATGCAAACGATATAATTATGGAGGTTCGATCCAAAGCAATGATTTACGTCCTCTGTTACCGAGCTCTCCAGTACTAGTAAGGCCTTTTCACTATGTTGATTGACTTATGGTACAAATCAACCATTTACAGTACTTCCAATGACTTACAAAGAAGGAGCACCAATCCTTATACAACGTTGAGTTTTATAGGACCTCAACATGACCCACAAATTTTATATAAGAATAATTTTACAATTGAAACCTCTCTTTTAATAAATGATATGATCAAATTAAGTACCAAGAGAGAAATAAGCTAACATTTAATATATATATATATATATATATAGCAATGAATGAAACTTAAGTGTTAGGTAGGAAGCACTTTGTTGAGTAGAATGCTTTTCAAAAGCTAATTCAATCAAAAGTTTTCAAAATAAATTATTTGATAAAATGAAACAATGTAGCTTTGCTTAAGAATATCTCAAATAAATGCTCTTAAAATCATTGTATTGAATGTAAAGTGAAGTGGTATTTATAGCAGTCAAAACGTCAAAATTTCTAGCCAACTAGACGACCTTATCGGACGTCCGCCACTAAATTGGACGAGTGAACTAGCCGTTGTGCGTCAGAAATTAGAATGATTAAAATTTTAACCGTTGGGCCATCGAAAGTCCGCCAAGACAGAAAATCTCTGAATTTCTCTTTTTGTGGTTATTTTAATAAGTGTAGGATCTTGAGAAACATATTCACTTAGCATTTCAAAATGAGTGTCATTGGTAAAAGATTTAAAAATAGAGTGAAGATTTTTGTCACATCAAAAATAATTTTTATACGAGCGTTTTTTGTGAAAAGTTTATCTTGTGTATAAAAATATAACTTATGAACTTTTAGTGATTCATTGCTAAGAATTAAAGAATTTTACCTTAACATATTGTTTCAAAGCATCTAAGTCTAATATCCTCATAGTACGCTTGATTCGTCGTAAGTGCTTCAATTGATCAAACGTGATTACTCGGCTTCCATCTCGATTTTCTTTGATCGTAAGTTGTGAGCCTTTTGGTAGCAATCCTTTTGTCTTCAATTGATCAATTTGCCACAATAGCTATGAAAACTTAGATTCAATTGTTACAGATAAAACAATTTATTGGTTATAATCAAAACACGAGATCAACCATAGGTCAATACTAGTCTTGATTAATAATGCCTTATTCATCTCTAATGTCCAAAGGACGGTCTATGAGGAAGAAGACAATCTACAATTTAGAGTGAAAAATACCTTTGATAATCAATAAAAAGATTCCAACATATAGAAAAAGGGACGCAAAAAAAAAATAGAGTAGAAATAAAAGACATTAAAGTGTGTTTAGGTAATGATAAAATAACTATGAGAGATGTTTTTGTGCGGCTAAGCTTTGGATACTTCTTTTGAATTTAGATATCTAATGTAGATTAATATTCTAGTTGATGCTTGGAAGTTGAGAAGGTCAAATTTATGGAAAATCATCACATATTGATGTAGTAACTTTCATTTGTGAAATATAACTAAACTCGTGTTGGAAGGGAATGAGTGGCGTAAAATCAACCTTAGGCTAAACAACTTGGGTGAGAGATTGACTATTGAGGGTCGAAAAAGTAATTTAGTTCAATGTGTATGATGATTGACTATGGACACACACCTCGATCGAGCATTGAATAAGTGAGAATGAGTTTTAGTAGCATTATTTATGAACCTTTATGAATTGTAAAATAATTTCATTACTTGATGTGAGTTTGGCAAGTTATCCAATGCATTGACCTTTATGTATGTTTACTTGCTAGTGTATTTAGTTTGTAGTCTTACTCGAGATGAATAAGAGTTTTGAGTTTGGGGTATGATGTGTATTTAATGTGTTTATTTGAGCTTCTATACTAACTTACTTATTGCTATTTGAAAGGATATCTACCTAATTTAGGTTAAAACATGATAATTGTATGTTAATCCTTGACAGGATGCATTTCAATATGATTAGTGTGAAATTTTAGTTTTTAGAGCTAAACTGAAGTTAATTATGCGCAATTAATGATCAAACGGATTGCAATTGATCAATTAGAAGCATTGACGGTACAATCAAATGTGATTCACAAGTTCTGGGAGCTAAATTCAATATTTGGAAGTTCAAGAACTTAATTAGAAACTCTTGAAATTTGCATCAGATCAACTATGAATGATTGAGGAATGTGGTCGATTAAATTTGAAGATTTAAAAATGAAGGATTGAAAATATGCAAATAAGAAGGGACTCGGGCTGAATAAAGGAGGAAATCCTGGGACCTAAGTACAATAGAAGAAAAAGACTATGCTTTGCTTAGGGGATCGCAAAGCAGAAAGCAAATAGAGACGCATGTGCAGTCGCAGGTAGTTCCATTTCTGTGTGATTGCATAGTACATTCTGACATCAAATTTTTCTTTCCTTGTTTTGTTGAACATCTTCTTTGAAGGCAATTTAGGCATGATTTTTAATCTAATTCTTGGTCTATAAATAAATTTCTTCATCTACAATTCAAGGAGAGGAATAGAGAATAGAGCATAGAAGATCAAACATTTTTATATTCCTCGTAAAGTTTTGAAGAAACTTTTTTTGTAAACAACCAAATCCGTATCCTTCCATACATTATTGCTCGAAGTTGAAGAAGGAGACGTTTAAGCTTATGTTTGGTCCCAATTTTTTTTTTTCAAAAATTCATATTTTTAAGATTCATTGTCAATAACACATTTTCTCATAAAATAATTTTACACGTAAATCAAAAAAAATTCTCCTTTTTTTATCACACATTCTCAAAGAAAAATATTTATTCTAAAATACACCACCGAAAAAATTCAATATTCAGGGTGTGTTTGATGGATATTATTGAAAAAAAAAATGTATTTTAAATTGTGATATGATGAGAAATATGTGGTTACAAAGTAAAGAAAAGTTATTGATGTAATGAAAAATATTATTTTATTAAAAAATGTGTGGTTGAAAATAAGTTTTGAAAGAATATATTTTGAAAAAATGTGTACGAGCTCAACACCACCTTTCATCTTTCTTTCCAACTTTCAACTTCACGTGATGTAACTTGTTTGTCTCTACTGCTTTTAGCATTATTCCTCAGGTGGAAACTTTTGTTGCAAACAACCAAATCCGTATCTTTCCAAACATTATTGCTTGAAGTTGAAGGAGGAAAAGATTAAGCTTTACGAGAATATTAAGTTCATGTTTGATTCTCATTTTTTCAAAAATTCATATTTTTAAAATTCATTTTTAATCATATTTTTTCATAAAATAATTTTACATGTAAATCAAAAACTTTTTCTCATTTTTTTTTTTAATCACACGTTCTCCAGAAAAATCACTATTCTAAAATCCTACCAAAAAGGGGCTATGTGTGAAAAATAAAGAACCACCGAAGAAATTCAAGATTCAACACCATCTTTCATCTTTCTTTCCAGCTTTCAACTTCACGTGATGTTGTATCTTTTAAGAATACGTGTTGTAAACTTGTTTGTCTCTACTGCTTTTAGCTTTATTCCTCAGGTGGATAGGATGCTCAACGGAGATGTACACCTTTGTAGTTAAAGTAAATTTGTCTTCTTACATTTTTTACTCATTTCTTGAAATTGACTGGAATTCGGTCCTAACAGAACTATATTACTATTGTTCGAATATGATAATATGAATTTTAATTTCAGGAAATTGACAGGGTTAAAATTGTGGTTTCGCAGAAGTCAAATAAAATCGTACTCTGAATTATAGAACTAGAGCAAGTAAATAAATAAATATAGTGAATTAGCTGCTGGAAAAGGAACTAACTTCCTTGATCCAATGTTACATAAATAGTTGCTTCAACTGGCACGTCCGACTCGATCAGCACTTGATTATTTGACACATTTCTCAGTGCGTGTTTAGGGAATGAATTCCCATTTGCCATCAATGTATAATGTAGTTGCTTAAAAAGATTTGGAAACAAGAGCATTGAATTGAGGTCTATTAGCCATGAGCTCCCATTTACTTGCATGCTTCGCCTAGCAACCGTGGCCTTAAGATTCATCCCCTTGACATTATTCCTATCAATCACGACTTGATCAATCTTCGTAAAAGCCCCCTTTTCTTGATCTAATCGTACGTTATTGATACCCTTATTAGAACCCGAAAACATGTTATCCACAATGTTTACTCCACTTACAACACCCTTCACGGATTTGAGAAGTACATACGCGTCTCCAAGAAAAAAGCTGCTAGAAATGTGTACTTGGACGGGATCTTCAACAACGATACCAGTGTAGTCAAGGTAACAATTCACAATTCGAGTTTGTGTTAAACCAGATGGCACCCGGAGATAAAACCCCGTGCCCCCATAATCAGTGGCCTTATTGTAACAATGTACACCGGAAAGTGTGTTAGCTTCGCCTGAAATCATAATTCCAATCTCAGCTGAAAATATTACCACATCAGTGACGGCATTATCATTTCCCATTAGATTTATCGCCGTCCCAGAAAAATTTCTTTCCCCGGCGTCACCACCAGCAGTAATATGTTGGCCGAGAAAGGAGTTTCTGATATAAGTTTCATGACCACCTTGGACTAGGATGCCATTGGTGGTGAAATGTGTAATGTAGCAGTTGTCTATGCTTATTCTCAATGAGTTCACCACTCGAATTCCTCCACCTCGGAAATTAGAATCCAATAAGAGGTCTCTTAGTGTTACAAACTCGTAGTTATATTTCAACGAGTTGTTGACTAAGGACGGTGACAAGTCTATCAAGTAGGCATCGTTCGAAAAATTATCCGATGACTTTATTGTTCCTCCCTGTATCTGCCATGAATGGTGCCTTGATATTAGCTTAAGTTCCATATTAGTCAAATTAAGTGGTTCAAAATTCTACTTAGAATTTGGCAAAGAGTAATGTTATTCATAATGAGTACCACCGATAGTCGTTCTACATGGCATACATGTGGCAATTTATTATTTGATGCAACTGTCACATGTATGTCAGTAGGTCGACTACTAGTAGTCTTCATTATGAATAGCATTATTGTTTAGGATATCATCATAATATGCTAGAAGAAGTAACGTTTAAATGGTATACACGTGACATTAACTAAATGTTTCAACAGAAACGTACCACTAGGTTCCCTCTTCCAGCAACAGAAAATTGAAGTGGACGGCTGACCAAGTAATTCCCACCATCAAGTTCAATCTTTGCACCACCAAGATTAAGAATTCCCTCCAGCAAGAACCCATTTGTTGGACCATCAAGTGCATCTGATATTGCTTCAAGAAGTGCTTCTGTGCTGTCTGTTTTCCCAGTTGGGTCTGCACCGTAAGACGTCAAATGATACACGCGAGGAGGTGAAGTAGCCTGCATTGGTGAAGCAAATATCGAATTGGGTCGATATAATGAAACTTTAGACGCTTTGGGTTGGTGCAGTTTATGATACGTGTCGTGTTGGACATGAAAATATTGACCCATAGCGAGCGAAGTGTCACCATACACATGAATTAGGATGAAACTAGCCATCCCGACTGTAACGAACAATACCATAGCTCTTCCCGCGGCATCCATTTCTCCGTCTTTTGCGACTTTTTGATCTTCAAAGAAGTGCAGTTGTATGTAAAAGATGCAGGATCAAAGAAAATTATTTGATGTTTGATTTAATTGAATCACGTCCAGAATTGTGCCGATGGGCTGTGTTGATGTTTGCTTTATTTTTGCATTTATATAGATAGATAGACAGCCTACTAAATAGGGAGAGGGGCTGTAGCCTTTTTGACTCTTTCTGTCCCAAATCCTAGCATAAAGTAAAACGGACTATGTTATACTTACCTAATAATTTATTTAATGAATTACCGAATCAACAAGTGGAGAGCCGTCACTTGTCGATTCAATAAATTATTAGGTACAAATAGATTTTTTCAAGTAAAATTGAAGAGTGCTACTGTTACAGAACTTTTTTTTTTGTCAAAATACGAGATCAGACACATAGGGGGTGGGCCCCATTTTTTTATAAAAATATTTTATTCACATGGGACCCACCCCATGTGAATATTCTGTCATTTTTTTTTTTTTTATACCCAGGTATCTCAACTAACACTAGACTATTTTCTGGACCGCCCATTACCGGTGTCTCAACTCTGGGCGGAGGTAAATCGCGGGTTATGTCCAATCAAGCCAATGTCCATGCAAGCTTTATACTCCTGACCCCAAGGGAGTCCTCCTACAACCAGTTATTACAACACCAAGCTGCTCCACCACATGGTTTGGATATTACAACACTTGGTTGCTCCTTCCGTGATTCGAACTCCCCACCCTGGGGTTGCAAGCTCAGCCTTAAACTGCCTTTGTCATCTCGAATGTGCCCCGGGGCACAATATATTCTATCATTTTTACATATAAAATAGTTGTGTATAAGTGGAATAATTGAAGTAAAACTAGCACCGACTAACTTTCTTAAAGCGATATCTGATTTCTTGTTGCAGATGTCCCACTGGGGTTATTATTCAATTTCCTGACCTTCTCTACAATCTATTTATTTATTATTTGTGAATATATTGCTTGTTTGGATTGTAACAAACTTTAATAGAAATCAAAATTTAGATTTTTATTAAAATCAGAGTTAAAAATTAATTTGAACCACATATTTTATAGGTTTTACAATTTTTTAACCACACACTTCATGAACTCTTATCAAAATCTGTTAAAATTCTGATTTTAGTCGAGGTCAAATAGGAAGCTAAATTATGATTTAAATTTCCAAAGTGAGAGAGAAAACTCTCTAATAGAGATATGCAATTGCATTTTCGACGGAAATTGAAAAAAAAAAATTACATTTTTTTTTAAAAATCCTGAAGAGGCAAAAAGCTATCAACTCACTTGCACTCCTTCTCTTTTGTTCTTCCGTTGAAACGGAATTTGAATTTATATCTTATATGATGAAAAAATGATTTTGGAGATGTTAATTTATACCCAATTTTACACCACCCTTGAAAATGCTCTTATAATTTAAAAACTGATTTCAAATTTATTCGTCATTTATTTGTATCACATTATTTTCAGCAAGTCATAATGCAATCCAAACAAGCACATAGTTAAATTTCAGAAAGTGAGAACTCAAAATTAAATCAAAATCAGAAAAGTGGGACGGTAGTTGTAAGTCTTTTCTTAAGAACTATTTGGATTTATTATATGTGGTCACATAACTTTCAAATAAAATCTCAAATAGATAACTAAGTTTTAATTTAATTCAATTAGGTCACTGAACTTTAATTTTATTTTAAATTTCACCGTAATATCTCATTCCATCACCTATCATCCCCCAAACTGGCAAAAATTGCTTAGTCCCTGTTTGGCTTAGATAGAAAATAGAGTTTTAGTATATTTTCATAAAAGTTGATAAAATGTGTGAAAAGTTAATAAAAACTATGTATTCCATAAAATGTAAGATTGAAAAAGAGTTTGAGTTTTTAAAAAAAAAAAAAAATGTGTTTTTAAACAGTAAGGTTCAAACAGAGGTTGATCTTGCACTTAATTGCTATGTGGCACTCAGTAACAATTACGCACATCAGTTGTTTTATGCCTCCAAATTAAGAAACTTAAAAAAAAATTGGAAGAACAATAGGTTACCAAGTGCTGAATATTGAAACTAATTTGAAGTTTAATGATCCAATTAAAACTAAATTGAACAAAATTTAATGTTTCAATTGAGATTTTTTATAAAAGTTGATGAAGTGTGTGGTTGAAAAATTGTGAATCCAAAAAAGTGTAGTTAAAATTAATTGTTGGTTTTGACTTAAATTAAAATCTGAATTTTAATTTCTACCAAACGGGGCAGATGAGATTTCCCGAATTATTGAAACAAACAGCTTACCATATGGAAGAATTACTTTTAACTTTTTAACCTCTAATAAACGTTTTCATAATGTCAAAAAAAGTTAAAACTATAAATATTTGAAATCCAGCATACGGTTTTGTTTTCCTCTTCTGCACTTTCTTAAAAATAGTTGTTTTATATAGAAAACGTTGTATAGAATGTCGCTGAACTATTAAACTCAATGTTTTAAAAATCTATTTGGACACTAACCCAAAAAGAAAAAGGGTTGAATCGAGTTATAATCTATGATTTTTAAATAATTAAAAATAAAGAAACATAAAAAAGAAATGTGAAGCTTTTATAAACTTAAAGGAATAAAAGAGAAATATTAAAAATAAATAGAGAGAAAAGTAGAGAGTCAAAACATAAATGTGTATTTTATAGAGAATTAAGACTCATATTTTTAGGGTTCACAATGAGAGTTGCAATTGGAATGAAATAGATTATCTAAACTAGACAAGACTTATCCATGCATAATGATAAGACTAGATAATTATCAATATTTTATCTTATAGTTTTACAACACTCCATTTTTGATGATTTTTGCACAATAACTATCTCATTGAAACATTATTTGGCAAAAACCCGATGGGACAAAAATACCAATAAATTAAAAAAGAGTACAAATAATTTGGAGTAATAAAATGCTGCCTCGTTAAAACATTTTCAAGAAAATCCAGTGCGACAAAACTTGATAGAATGAAAAAGAGTACAATTACTCCTAATGGTTTTAATTTTTGTATGTCAATGTCTTCAATATTGATATCTTGTACGCCAATGTCTTCAAATAACACTGTTTTCATACGAAATATTTATCAACATTTAATGACTATAATAACATGATAATTCAAAAAATAGCTCTTGTTGATCTCTTCAAGAGTTTCATACATATCGAATATTATTTTGAGGGTAAATATCTTTTATATTATGAACATTCATTACACAAAGAATACACCTTATTAAAATCTTATTGGGAAAAAAAATCATGGGAAAATCCGAATGAAGAAAAAATAGTATATAATTTTTTTTTAAGTACGCTATAAAATTTATCTCATTAGAAAACTTGTCAGGAATGGGACAAAACTTTGGTCAAGGGGAAAATAATACAACGCATATTTACTCTCTTTCATGATAATATCACTTGAATCCTTCCAGGATAGTATTGAAACCATACAAGATAAATTGTCCATAATCACATTTATTACATGTATATCAAATTTTATGCATTGTCACGCTAATGAAATAGAGACGTGTGATCAACTTTACATATACTGCACTATCAAAATAATTAAATGGAAAAAATAGACTCTGACCATAAATCAATTATAACGGTGAGAATTATAATGTTGAGTAATAACACTCGCTAAACAGAAATAACAAGTACTTTATTTTCAATTAAATAAATTATAGGCGTTTAATATACAATAGTGTTAAACTATTTATCGACATCACAACTAACACTTAAAAGTTTGAAATTCAGGATCCCTATCATTAATAAGACATTGTCTTGTTTGTATAATTATGCTCACAAATTAAAATTTGAATAGTAATTTCACAAATTTCAAGTTGCAAACACATGCAATTATCAAGTGTTTGTATAAAGTCTATTTGATACAAATAATATTTAGATGGTCAACGTAGATGATGTATGGATGATGGGGCCCTATTTATAACCCAATTAATTTTCAAAAATATAAGGAATTCAATCCCTATTTAGCTAGTAATGGTTACCACTAATAGAGAGAACAAATATCACGTATGATTTCATTGCATTGGATTGAAAAATCTCCAGAATCTTCATTGAATGTCCATTTGAGTTTTTAATTTTGCATCATTATTGATCCAATGATAGTCCAACTGAATTGAATTTCTGGTTCAATATACGATATATTTTAATCTAATATGTATTAGTTTTGCTTCATTTGGAACAATATGTTAATATTCTTCTGGAATATTGAAAATTATAATGTATACTCTTCGAGAGTAATTAAATATTATTATAATAAATTGTACAAGGATTTACTCTTCAGGAGTAAAAACATAATTTACATTAGATCTTTCTTAAATATACTCTCCGAGAACAAATAAAATCTAATTAGAATATTTTTCAATAATATCGTGAGTGACAATATTTTATTATTTAGAAATATTAACTCTTCAGGAGCCATGCATTATTTACAGAGTAGGTTTTTTTCCCAGAAATCAATCAATATTCTCTAGGAATATTAAAATTATAATATCGTGCTCTTCTGAAACAATTAATATTCTTTTTAAAAATATTGATAATGTTGTACTACATGAGGAATATTAACAAACTATTATTTAGAAGTATTTACTCTTCAGAAGTATGTTTTCTTGCAAAGTGTTAATATTTGCAATGTTGTGCTTCCTTGAGAACATAACGAGATACATATTTTTCGAAATATGTGCTATTTCGATAGCACATTTTATTTTATTTTTGTTTTTTCAAGATTAATAAGTAAATATTCTTTTAAAATATTAATTATAATGTTGTACTACTTCAAGATCAAACAATTTTATAATAGACAAATATACGAGTACTAGATTCATAAATTATACTAGTATTAAAAAGAATAAGAACTTGATAATTAATCAAACGATAAACAAGAAAAAAAATAAGACACGTGCACAAATAAAAAAAAGGTTCAGTGGGATATGCATAACTATTAAGTATTAACTACTATTTTTTTTAAAAAAAAACCATTTTAAGTAACCACATCCAATTAACACGTAATTACAGTGAATACAATGACTAATTGCAATTAATAGAAATTTATTATTTCACACAAACATTATCATCCACAATATGATATCACTGATTATACGTGTAATTTGAGGGTGACGGCGTGTGATTTGAGGTTGGAAACAACAATGAATGAGAATCGTTTTTTCTAGTTACAAAGTGAACTGTGCATAATTTCACATAATATAAACATCAATTAGATATATTGCATCAGCATATGATTTGAAATTAATTGACTTTGATTTTGAGAGAATTGTACGAATAAGATGCTATAAAATTAAATGAATAAAAGAGAAACATGGAGAATAAATAGAGAGAAAAGCAGAGAGTTGAAATTCAAGTATATATTTTATTGAAAATCAAGATCAATAGTTCAAAATGAGAGTTACAATTGGAATGAAATAAATCTTTAAATTAACTACGTAAGACTTATCTATGCGTGATTATAAGACTAGATAATCATCGATATTTTATCTTATAGTTTTACAACAGAAGCAAGTTTTTTGAAATCACAAAAATTGAATGAACCACTCAAAACATACAATTTACCAAATATAATCAAATACAATCAACAAGACAACATGATGCTCAATTCAATTAAATTTAGTAAAATAAGTCAATGATTTTAAGTAATAATAATGTCAACGAAAACTTAAATAGTTAAAATTTCAAACTTAAAAGTTTTGCATCATACCTCCAATTAAAAAAAAAAAAAAAAAAAAAGCCTAGTTATAATTCAATTCAACAATAAAAAGATAAATCAATACTATTACAAACTCTAAAAATCCAAAGTTTTTTAAATCACTTCCTTTGGTATGCTAAGACTCTTGAGTCTTGTTGTGCATGTAGTGGCGAACCCAGTACTCGGCGAGCCCCGCCAGTCATCCGTGCTGGATCCGTCGAAATAGTTTTTTTTTTTTTTTTTTTTTATTTTGACAATTAATAAACGTTTTAGATTATATACCTAATAAGTTCTTTTGTTTACATATATTTCTTGTAACTCAACTGGCTAGGAACTTGTATGCTCACATGAGAGGTGCTGTTTTGAATCCATTTACCAACAATTTTTTTTTGTAAAACTAGTTTGTGCCCATGCGATGCACGGTTGGATTATTTTGAAGATAATGTTAGTGTGTTAAATATGTTAAATTATCGTGAATTGTATCTTGAATGTTAGATTTTAACGATTTAAATTATCTCAATAAACTAACTGCATACAACTACTAAAAATTGAATGACAAAGTAATAGAATAATACAAAATATAGGAAAATAAATCTTAGAAGGATAAACAAAGTTAAATATACAATATTTAAGACATTTTATTTACTAAAATTCATGGTGAACATCCTGAAGTCATTAATATTCACTGATTTGTAATTTTAAATACAGTCTAAGAAGTTAAAAATAAAATTCAAGATGAGCATGTATTGCATGCAAAATACATAGCTCAAGTCTAAATTTTAATTTAATTTATCTAGTTATAAAAGTTTTGGACCTCGAGTGCAGTAAGAACTTGTACATTTGTCTTTTGAGCTAAATAAAGGAACTCTTGACAGTCTTTTGCGCCAATTTGAGAAAATGCATTTACTAACGTAGTGATGAACCATGTCAAATTGGCCTTAAAATTATGTGAGTAGCTCTTATCACCCTTGTCAACATCTTGAACACCCCATTTGACAAGATAACCCACCTGAGTGCCTTCTACATAGGCTTTACATGTTACCAGAATATCACGAGAATGCTTGTAGAAATGCCCTACCACAAAGTTCTCGAAATGCTACAAGCAACATAATACAAAACTCAAATCAGTTTATAATAAAGTCGTCACCCAAAAGGAAAGAATAAATTTAAATTAACCACCAAAATCTACAAGGATCGAAAGGCCCAATAATAACAGTAGTATATAGAGAGGATCTCAATTTCATCTTACCTTCGGTGGCCACCTCATACTGTACACCATCGTTTGGAGAGAATGGATAAAAGTATTCTCATTGTATGCCAGAGAACACTTTTCTCCACTTGTCGAACCACTCGTATTTGTACGTCCGAGCTCATTAAAATAGGACCGAGCATTCAAAATTAGGCCTTGTATAGAGACCAAAACTTGTAACATAGTTGACACACCAGGGATCCGTTTCCCTTCTGACTACCACTCCAAGTGTTGAGAAGGCTTGGCATACTTTGCCACAATTCTACAAGTTTGGATTGATGTGAACTCCACTAGAGTGGTAATGGACATGCTGCAACAACAAGTGAGTTAGTATCAATGGAAGACAATGTATTGACATATTTCGAGGTGTGCAAGTGGTTGGGCATAAAAATATTTGAAACATACAGTTGGAATATTGAGATAGCTTTTAAGAAAGAAGACGTCGAAAAAAAAGAGACCATCATGGTATGGAGTTCCTTCTACTCCTACTATTACAGTCTTCAAAAGATCCATTCTGGATTCATATACACTCATAAATATAGTATCTGATAGAGTGGTAACAAAAATATAGAAGGTGATGAATGGATTCATTCAAACAAGTTCAGCAAAATGATGGTAATGCCATTAGTTTTTACAAAATGCATAGGGACTATAACTAAATTTGCTCAGATATCGTCATAAATTGATCCTGAAATTTTAGAGAGCTTACTAGAAAAACCAGGTAATATCTTGAAGTAAAAAATTGTAGAGTCCATAAGTATGATTATAAGTTCATAGACAAAATGAAAATGGCTGAAATTAAAACGAATTATGGTTAATGGGAAAATTTATACCGTGCATTAATAAAGATTGGAACAAAAAGTCATAATAATTAACATGTTATCAAGAGTATAAGCAAGAGATTTTTTGAAGTTCTCTTATCTATAGTTACTCCCATCGTGTTTGTAACTTTAGAGTACCATGTTACCATAAATTCAAGTAAGTGTGAAAAATATACACAAATATCATAAAGCCTGAAATATTCTAAAGTTAAATTAATTATAGAAAAAAGAAATAACAGAAATCAGCAATATAATTATAACAATGAGTGATAAATACATACAAAGAAGTTATACTTCTACAAAAGAATGAATGAAAAAATTTCTCTGTAGACAACATTCTTCGTACATGTACTGTGTAAATTGTCAATACTTGATGGTTTTAGTAAAATCTCTAAAGATTTGCTTGCTTTAGCTCTTGACAATGCTACATAAAGTTGACCATGATAGAAAACTGGTTCAGGAATATACAAACAAACGTAATCGAATGTTTGACCTTGTGCTTTATTTATCGTCATTGTAAAACATAGTCTAATCAGGAATTGAGTTGTAATACCCAGACCAGGAAAGTTTAAAAAAGATTTGATAGGTACTACTCATACCAACAAGGTGCACCTTCTTTTTCGAAAGTCCAAATTTAGAAACTTCATAGTTAAGTGTGCTTGGTTTGGAGCGATTTCATAATGGGTGACCCCTTAGAAAGTTTTCTCGGGGAGCGTGCGAGTAAGGACAAAGTATGCTGAAAAAATCCATGTTGGTACAGTGGGGACAGTACGTCATCGATATAATGGCCAGGACAGCCCGTTAAGTGGGGCCCCGGGTTGTTACATGAGTTCTTTTAAAATGAATTGAAGTTTGATCATTTTTCAGAGGTACAAAAGGAATTTTTGGTAAAAAAACATGTTTTCCACAATATTCACCAGTTATAATTTCAGCAAGAATTACATTCTTATCAAATCTTCTACAAGTAAGACGTGTTCCATTGCATAATCATTCAGAAGAATTGATGTTCCGCAATAACATTACAAGACAATTTATCTTAAACTTCAATTCATGCCTTGGAATACCATTTGCAGTCAAATTATTCAAGAAATCTTCCTTTAGACTCTGTTCTAATTTGTCAATTGCTTCGTCAAAGCTATAATATGTGAAAATTTCACCAGAAATCTAATCAAGTAAAATTCTATTAATATGATTAACACATTCATTTCTAGGTGTAAGAATTACTTGATTTCCCATTTATGTAAATTATCAACATATACTTCTATATTTGGAAAAACATGATTTATAAAAATTTTCAGAAATATAATTTTGTCTTCAAATGGTACAACTATATTGCTTGGAAGCTGAATGCAGTTACAACTGTGTTCTTCCTCTGTTCCATTTCCAACTCTAAGCAAACAATCACAAAATGTGGGATCCAATTTTGCTCGCATGTTCTCAACCAATGGTAGATGTGAATACAAAGGTCATAAGTCAGAGAAGACTAAGCTAGCTTTCATTATTCTTCTTTTTTTCTTCTCGGTATCACTGGTAAAACTTGTCTGAAATCTCCTCCTAGAACTATCACTTTTCCACCGAAAGGCAAATTACAATCAATAATATTTCTGAGCACTTCAACGGAACAAAGATTCACCATAGGTACTTCATCCCAAAGTATTAATGTATACATTTTTAACAAAGTCCCTAGATCCGACTGTTTACTAACAGAACAGATAACTTCACCAATTGTTTTTAGGGAAATTTTAAATCTTGAATGAAATAGATCATATAAACTTCACCTAACAGGAGAGCTTTATATAAAAAAAAAGTTTTGCATGTTCCTCCTGGACCATCGATGAAATAGATCTCACTCGATTTGGAATTTGCTTTTTCTATGATTGTATTGTACGCAAATTGTTGTTTATTATTTAAACTTGATATATAGGCATAGCCTCCAGCCATATCCAAAGTTGTTGTTTCCTTTGCAACCATTCTTATCAACCTTTCATTTTCATCTATATTTACGCTGAATGATATTATTTCATAGTGATTTATGTTTTTACCCGATGATTCTAAAATAGAATTGATGTCTTCTAAAACTCGTAGTTCAGCAGTCCTTGAATTCATATATATAATCATCGATCAAATAAACTTTAAATTTATCCCACAATAATTTTGAATGATCAAGATTGCAAAGTACAAGAATTGTAGCAAAATGACGTCTTAAAGAAGTAGGTATTTTATAAATAATAGTTTCAGACAGATATTCTTCACAATGATTGTCTCCGCCTAACAAACCTAAAGGTACTCCTTCTTGATATGTACTAACAGTTACCCTGTTCAAAGTTCGTAAATCATGAAATGATATTGGACCTCGAATATGATTGAGAAGAACGCGTAGGAAATATCATTCTCCTTCATATGGATTCGCTACGATAATTCGTCCTATAACAACGTGTTTTCTTTTAGGAATCCAAATTTTCTTAGTTGAGTTCCAAACAAAATGTGTTGGAAAATCTCGATATAACAATGTACGAGCAAATTCTTTTGCTTTATTTACCTCAAAAAATTCTGTTAACATTGTTCTTTTCGTATTTTCGCTGTCAATAATAGTGGATAAATCATTGTTATCGTCATATCTTACTTGTTGATGATTTTCGATATGAAACTATAAAGAATAAACAGTTGGATAAATTTCCATCAAATTAAACGAGAAAATCCTCCACATAGCTTCAGGTGGAGATATCCATCTAGCAGATTGATAAGCTGAGATTTCTTCGGTTTCTTTACCTGTTTCATTTGTGGTAACTGAAAAATGAATACAACTGTGTCTTTATACACATATTTGTACAAATATTTTATAACTTTAATAAAAAAACATACTTCAACATTAATGGGCAGTCAAATTTTGCGCTCAAATAAAGATTATACGGTACAACCTATCGATTGTCTAACATTTGACCTCTAACTTTAATAGAAATACCATTATCACGACGTTTATACAAAGGATATGAGTTATCACCGAATATAATAGTATTACAATAATCCCTAGAATATTTATTTTTGTAACTTTTGTTTGCTTTCATACATACATTTTTTGGATTAAGGTGTCCACAAAAGCCATGCATATTGTGTTTAACAATAACAGAATGAAAATAAGGATATTTGTTTTCATTAGGAATTTCACAGCAAACTATCTTATCAATATCTAGAGCAGAACAGATTTTGTGGCCATATTTGAAAATTAACAATAGATGTGTACGAGGAAATCCCTTTTTTTTTAAATTCAATAACATATATATGCGCAACAACTAGGCCTGAGATATTTTTTTTGTATAAATCATTTTTCAACTCTTCTAATTTTGCTCTAAATATACGCACAATTAGATCAGGTCGATTTTGAATCTCATCATTGTGTTTTAGTTCTTGCTTAATCTCTGGCCAATTTGGATTGCATGTTATAGTCAGAAGATGTCCGATTTTTCATAACGCTGTACAATATTCATTACATCCATATATCTCATTAACATATCTCTAAGCCTACATGTAAAAGATTGAGATAAAACAATTTTTCTTCCAATTTTGTATCCTCTTGTCTCTCCATTTTGAATGATATCTACAATACCTTGATAAAGTTTAGCTCGAATTTGATTCTGGTTGTTACGAAAATAGTCTAACCGTGCAGTTTCGATCTTAACATACATATCTACAACATATTGCTGGAGCAATCTACCACTGTAAAGTAAAATAGACTTAGCGGAAGGCCTGATTTGCAATCTATATGAATAATATTCTCGACAAGAAACCTGTGATAATTTCTTTATTCCATTAAGCACTGCAAAAAAGAAGTCATCATTCGATTAGAACACTGATACTGCAAAACTTAGGTGAATGTATAATAACATATATTTGCAAACCTTGATTTTCGTTTTCAATAAATTCAGTTGTAGAGGTAACTGTATTAGGAAATTGAACAAATTCAGACAAATGTTCAGTCCTTCTGCACCTCCCAATACCTTTATGCCAACTAAATTCTCAGTAAAAAGTAAAGGATATTGCAAAGGATCATAGCAACCATAGTAAAAATGAATGTGAATCACCAGAATGGCCATATATAGTAATGTCACGAAAGCGAATATTAGCATTTTCATCGTTTTCGACCCATACAACAGCTACTTCAGATGAGGTAGGAGTATTAAATACTTTTTGATCAAGTCCTGGATCGAATTTTATATGTATTTGATAATCTTGTAAGTTAGTCATACTACTTAAAGATCGAAAGAATTTACTATATGGATTTACCATTAAGATTTTAATTAGAATAATCAAAGTACATTCATCAAAGTTCTCTGAAATTTTCATACGATTTTGAATTTCATTACATATATAATAGAAATATAACTGCATATAAGAAGGCTTATTGTTTTGTGAGATAAGTTCGTTTACATAGTCATATACTTGTCCTTGAACTCTAAATGTGTAAATACATCAATGTGCTTTAAAGAGCTCTTTGTTGTATTTGAAACCAAATGAAGTTAAAGCAAAGTGGTTATTATATCCCCGTGTAATTGTTTTTTAAATTCCATACATTTAGATTTTTTAGAAGTAAACAAGTTGTACAATTCAGTGGGTGAATCGGGCATAAAGATATGAATTTTTCCATCAAAACAACAGAAACATTTACTTTCTCTATAAATTTTTCTTGCACCACAATATTTACAGTTATTGCATGTCGGTAATATGTATGCAGTCGTTGGTATGTTTAATATATTAAAGCCACTTGGTAGTGTAGAATTGGAAATATGTGGTATCTCTTGGTTTGAAGTAGAAGCCTCAAAATCATGATGCATTATAGATTGTTGCATTTGTACATCATTCGAATGATTATGTCTAGATGATATAGGATTACCTATCCTCCTACGACGATCATTGCAGCCACTTCGAAGTCGTTTTCGTCGATACCTATTCCTTAGATTTTCTTGTTGGCGATGGGACGTTGTTTCAAAATGAAGATAATCACTCGAAGTATCCATATCGAATAGTTGGAGCCCAAGATAAACAATAGGAACTAAAAGAATTAAAAAATGTTATTAACATATTTATACTTTCAAGTAAACTAAAATTGTAGAATAGTTGAATCTACTTCTCCAACACCAGATGGTACAAAAATATCCATCACAACACTAACAATTTTTGTAGAATAGTTGAACTCTAACCGTAACTGTAGAAAGCAATAGTTTAAGGAATAAGTAATCTTATATATGTTAAAACATACATAAAATAAAACTAATATTTAAAATATCAAAATTTATAAACAATGACTGAAAATATACTTTAAAAGAAAAAAATGTAGTATGCACAAAGAAAGCTTGAGAACTAGCAATTTATTACAAATTTACAAGTGACTATAAATAAATAACCAAAATACTACACAAACCTATAAACAAAAACTTGAATAGTTCAGTTAGAGAAACTTACCCAAAATAGAGTGCACTACTGTAATCAATTACAATCACCGAAAAAAATAATTGGACATTGTATAGAAGAGAACAGTCAATACAAATTAGAGCTCACAATTTGTTAATAATAGTTCGATGATAAATACTGTAATAGGGAAAAAATAGAAAGGTTAACTACAAATTGAACTTTATAAAATCTATAAAAAAATTAAAAAAAAATATATCGTGCCTGAATATAGCACAGTTCAATTGATGTTGAAAATTATAATATTTACTTTGAGAATGATATCTTACAACTGAAAAATAAATTGAAAACAAATTCAATATTGACAGAATCAGGATTGACTAAAAATATGACAAGCGAAGAAAATCATAGTAAAATAAAAAATCGAAGTATATGAAGTAAATTGAAGTAAGTTACATATTTTTTTACTGGATTGACGAGTGACGTCCCTCGTGGGGGTTCAAGGGCAACGTCCCTAACGAGGATCGACCTGTTAGAAATAAAAAAAATTTATAACAAATATAAAAGATGATGAAAGGAGGAAAAAATAATATTTTTAATGGCCTTGTTTAAAATTAAAAAAATAAACAAAATAAATTCTCCGTGCGCGCACGCAGATGGAAAAAAAAGATTTGAATATTGTGAATATTATGTAATTTAAAATATTTAAAATAATGTATACTTAGTAGTAATTATAGAGAGAATATATTTTTCGATAATTGAAAATGGAGAATAAAAATATGCATCAAAAACTAAAAGTGAATGTATTGAAAATAATTTGTGTTTTTTAAATTAAAATTGGTTGTCATTGTAATCTTGTTGCGGTGATGATTTTTAAAATTTATATATAATTTTGAAATTTACATAATGTAATAAATATTTTATATTTATTTATTTAAGTAATATTTTCATTGATTCAAATGTGCTTGACGTTTAAAGGAAAGGAAAAAAAACAAAAAAGGAATCAACATCACTCCCCGTGCACACACGAGGGAGTTTCCTTTTCCCCGTGCACGCACGGGGAGTTCGCCTCTCCCCGTGCGTGTACGAGGAGTTTCGTTACTTTTTTTCATTTTATTTTGTTTTTATGTTACAATGATTTTTTTTTATTAATGAGACGTGCATAATATTTGAAACGAACTGAATTTTTTTTAAAACTTTTATTCATGCAATACATGCTACGCATGTAATGGAAACCTTATAAAGCGTCCGAATCTACGAGGAGAAGATAGAATGGAATAGAAGACTAGCTTTATTCATAATATAGTAAGTTGTAGATAGCCATGCAGTCTATGTCGCTACGACATATTCATATTTCTAACCAAATAGATTGTAAAGACGCAAAAGTACAAAAGTTTATATACAATGGCTTTGTTCTCCACATCAAGGGATAAGTTTTATTTCAGTATTAGTAGGAATTTAGCTTTACAGACAAAAAATAGAAATAAAAAATCAAACAAAACCAATTCCATTATGTAACATAACAAAACATAAATTGCAATTTCTTAAATATATATCTTACCTGAACTCTTAAATGGGTTTTTTTAAACTGTCATGCATGCAAGACAAGCTATGGGAAACTTAAAGCAGTTGGATAAATTTTCGATAAGTGAAAATAAAAAATTCTCTATATGAAGGGATAATTTTTATTTCATTATTAGTAGGAATTTAACTTTACAGACAAAAAAATCAAACCAAACCAATTCCAGTATGTAACATAACAGAGCATAAATTGCAATTTCTTAAATATATATCTTATCTGATGGACTTCTCCCTTTTCTCTTCTTCTCTTTTTCTCAAACTTTTCGTTTGTTGCCTATTCTCGATCAAGAAGAGAAATATATTTTTTCTGTATATATAAATGCAAAGAATAAGGAAAATGCAATCACCTCCTTTCACTAAGGAAAATACGACCACCGCCTATATTTTTGACCAAATCTTTATAATTTGATTGGTTCTCCTTTTTCTCTTCTTCAATATAATTAATTTTTCCTCCAGCTTTTTGTTTTTCTATGAAAGAGGAATAAATACGTCCAAATGAACAGTAAATGAAGGAGGATAAAATGGGAAGATGATTCAATGTAATTAATTTTTCCTCCAGCTTTTTGTTTCTTATGAAAGAGGGATAAATACGTCCAAATGAACAGTAAACGGATGATTCCCTCTTTTAATAGAAGAGTGATATGTTTAATTCTACCATTTTTGCCAAAATTAAATGGAATAAAGGAGGGGGAATTCGAACCCACGACCCCTCCTTGAGATATTGAATGCTTGATCGTTGTGGCACTAAAGAAATCTGATGTCCAATTTACCAAAATAATATATATTATATGTTAACGGTTTTAATGCAATTGTAAGAAATTCAAACCATGCTCTTCCTTTGAATTATACAAAATTAGAGCACAATATCATTTGATAAATATTATTAATTTTTATAAAAAAATTATATATGTTCGGTTTGAACAAAATAATTGTTATATTTAAATTATAGATCTCGTTTGATTCCATTTTTTTTTTCAAAATACATTTTTCCTCCTTTCAACCGCACATTTTTCAATAAAATAATATTACATGTAAATTTAAAAAATTTCCTTATTTTTAACTACACATTCTCCATCAAATCACAATTCCAAATTGCATTTTTTGCAAAAAACAAAAAAACAAAAAAAAATGGGTATCAAACGGGGCTCTTAATATTTTATTGCGACGACAATCGACGATCGCCCATGCTGATTCAAAATCCTGGGTCCACCACTGTGTACATGGTGACACCAATGGTGGAAAAGCATTCACTACAATTATTAATGTCATCTGCATTGGATACCAGATTATAAATGTATTAAGGAGTATGAAAATTATTTTTGTCCTACATAAGTTATCTTTATTCTCTACCATAATTATAGAGAAAATTCTATGTCATGTAGTGTTCTTATAAGTCTCAAACATTCAATGAATATCAGAAGAATTCTTGTGACTTGTAAGTATTCAATCAATTAGAGACATGGTCATGTGAAAAAAAAAAGTTGAAAAGAGAAAAAAAAAACAAATAAATAAAGATTAAATAAACATCATATTTAAGAAGGAAACACAATAAAATTCAACAAATTTCCCAAAAATGATATGAAAATGAGTTATTCAAAACCTACAAAATATGAAAAAAAAACAAACAAATTCTTATTGCTAAATTAGTCGAAATCTCGGATGAAAAGAAATTTTCTAAAAAAAATGGAACATATTGAAAGAACACAAGAATTATAATGTGGAATCAAGAATCAAATCGAAAAATTGGAACAAAAAATTATGGATATTCTGTGTTGTGGTGAATACGGCATATCAGGGAAGATGCAGGAATCGGTAGAAAATTAAATTATCTAAAATTGGATAAATTCGGAGCAAGTCATGGGGTATCTAGACACTGGGTAGGTCGATCGGTTTTGGACAGATTTTTAATTAGAGGTTTTTTATGCCAAACTAGCCTGACTTTGCGCTCGATTCTCAATTTTTTGGGTTGAACATGTAGGATTGAACTGATTTTCATAACATTGATTACATCTTTATTTTTCTTCATGATTAGATCCTCAACGTTTTTATTTAATGATAGTTTTGTCTCTAGTGGATACTTTTCATCTTTGTAGTAAAATGCTGGTGAACTTGCACATAATTTTTTGAAGCATAAAACTAATAATCACTTAATTTTGATAAAATTCCTACAACAATAAAAGAGGAGCCTAATTTTCACTGCTCAAGTAACTGTTCATAATGCATCATCAATGACATCATTTTTATACAAAATTTACCCATAATCATTTATTTATGAGTAAACCACTTTACTCGAAAATGTTTGACACCTTGGTGACCGACTCTCACATTGCGCATGGGTCCCGTGTGAATAAAATAATGTCCGACTCTCGAGGTGTGTGTGTGTGTTCAATCATCCCCCATGTTTGTGTAGCATCACTCTTTATTTATATACCAAATTTACCCCTATATTTTGCCTACCAATTTTACTCCTTTTGTTTACTCCGTATCTGTTTGGACATTTCTTTCTCTTCATTTCTTTCTCTCTATCGTCTCTCATTTTGGCCATTTCAAATCCCTTTTCTAGAATAGAAACCTTAACAAAATCATATTGAAATTTCCTTTTGTCGATCTTCTTCTCTATGATTGATTTGTTGTGTTCTATTGTCTTTGCCAAACTTTTTCTCTTAATTTTCATTTCTTTCTTTCCACAATTCGGCTCCCTTAGAAAGAGATCAGATCCCCAAATCTCCTGATCGATACCTTTCTCTATGCTTGAGAAAGTTGTAGTTATCGTTGTCATCCCGTGGAGTAGCCCTTTGCTTATTTGTTCTTCTCTCACTACCATTTTTCATCGTGTCTATTTAAGATCCCTTTCTAGAAAACAAAAACAAATCCCTATTTTTTCATATATCAGAGCACAAATCTTGGTAATGGTTTATTATCAAAAGTTATTGGTTGTTGTTCATTCAGTTGTCTATACGTTCAGGGGCGAGGACTTTAGGTCACCCCAATTTTTTCAACAGTCCAGTTAGCTTAAATAAAAAAGTGGGCGAAATAATTGGCCCAAATTGTAAGATAGAAGGATGCCATTTACATAAGTGGAAATTACATAAATCCAGGTGTTTAATAATTGCTTTTTAAAAATCAGGTCTAAAGTTTATTTATTCAAAAATCAGGTAATATATATTAAAATCCTAATTAATAACCTAATTTTAACACACACTACTCCATTCCCTCCATCTCTCACCTCATGTCTTCATCTCCCTCCCTCCCATCCGCTCCGTGAATGGCACGACAGCAGCGTCGCGATGAGTCGACGCAGCGGCGATGGCTCACTGCACAACGACGATGATGCCATTCACCTCTTTCCATCGCCCCTTGTCTTCTTCTAAGACATCTCGTCTCACTTTCCTCTCTCTCCCCCTTCATCGACCCACTTTTTTTCTAAACACAGCAACCGCAGCTTCGCTAGCTAAAAGGAGCCCAAATCGTCGTGATTTGTGGTTGTGAAATGACTTGTGTTTGATGTGGCGCGAAGAATCAACAGTATTTGCAAAGTAGATCCACCCACTCCGATGACTTTTGATAGGTGAAGTACCACGACCAGATTTGAGTGGTGTTTTGTGTGGTGATGATGGTGGTGTCTTGTGTGGTGGCGATTTTGTGGTGGTGGATATGGCGGTTGGGGTGGTGTGATGTCTCACAGTTGGTGCGATCTGGTGGTGGTGATGTCTATAGTGGTGTTGGCATCGATGGGGGTGGAGGTGGTAGCAGATTTGTGGTGGTTGTGGTGTGGTGAAGTCTGTGTTATTGGTGGCAAGAGAGATGGTGGTAAAATTGGTAGTAGTGACGGGGATGGAGGTGGTGGCGGGTTTGAGATTTTTTTTTGTTGGATCTGGTGGTGACAATTTTGCTGGTGGTGGTGTTGTTGTGGTGGCAACGACGGTTATGGTGGTTTGGCGGTAGTGGTGGTGGTTCAGCGCAGCGGTAATGGTAGTTGTGTCGGAGGTCGCAAGTGTTGGTGGTGGCCATCAATTATTTAGTCTACTGTGACCATTAAATTGGTTAATCTGTGACCAATAAATAATATGTGATCAATGAAAAAAATAATTTGTGACCATGAAATTAAGTGTGACCTAAAAAATTTGATAATTTGTGACCGACTAATAAGTTGTGACTCATAATATTTGTGATTTGCGACTTGTGACCTATTAATTTCTTGATTTGTGACCTATGAAAATTTTAATCTGTGACCTTAAAAAAAATCTATGACTTATAAATTTTCTGATTTGCGATCAAAAAATAATATGTGACCAATAAATAAGTTGTGACCTACAAATATGCATACATGACCATAAATTGTATAATTGTGATATTAATATATTTAATTAATAAAATATATTTAATTAATTAACCAATAACTAATTTTTGCAATTTTTAAACTTATGGCGTGAAAATTGATTTAATGATAGTTAATACCCAATTTATGATTTTTTTCCGTCTTTACGTAACACACACCCAATCCATTCCAGTTCCCAAGAATCCCAATTGATTGAACAATCACGTCCTCGACTCGCCACATAGAATTGAAAATTTTGGATTGAAATCCCCAATTTCCACCAACAAGAAGGTCCCAAATTCATGAAATAGATAAAATAGAAGAAGTGAAGCCTGGGTATGGATGTAATTATCGGATAATTTTTTATAAGCTTTACCTACTAATGATGCTCGGGTTGTAGTAAACTTTTTAAAGAAAAATATTTTCTCTCGTTATGGCATCCCCCGAGCCGTCATTAGTGATGGAGGTAAATATTTTTGCAATCGCCTCTTCGACTCACTATTGACAAAATATGGAGTGAAGCATTGTGTGGCCACCCCCTATGATCCCCAAACTAGTGGCCAAGTTGAAATTTCAAATTGGGAGTTGAAGAGAATTCTTAAGTTAACGTTGAGCGCCTCGAGAAAATACTGGTCCAAGAAATTGGATGATGCATTATGGGCTTATCGCACCGCCTTCAAAACCACTATTGGTATGTCTCATTACCGACTTTCATTTGGGAAAGCTTGTCACCTCCAGGTCGAACTCGAGCATCGAGCTTATTGAGCAATGAAAGCTTTGAACTTTGATGTCAAATTTGCTGGTGAGAAAAGATTGCTTCAATTGAATGAATTTGATGAATTCCGCCTTAGTTCTTATGATAATGCCCGAATTTACAAAGAAAAGACAAAGAAATGACATGACAAACACATTATGAAGCGGGAGTTCTTTGTTGGGCAACAAGTTCTTCTCTACAATTCTAGACTCCGATTGTTTCCCGAAAAGCTCCGCTCAAGATGGTCGGGTCCTTTCACCATTGCTAAACAAATTTCACGTGGAGCGGTTGAACATCATCATGAAGAAAAGGGGAACTTCAAGGTTAACGGGCAATGGTTGAAACCATACTTTGGAGATGATTTTTTGAAGGAGAAGTCATCCATTCCTCTTGCCAATATGGAGTAAAGTAGTCTTACAGTCGAGATAAGGACTATAAACCAGCGCTTGTTGGGAGGCAATATAACCTTCTTACCCTTATAACTTTTTGTTATTACTTGAGATTAATACTCTTGTTATTGCATTTTTAAACTAATATCATCATTTTGTAGGTCATAATTTTGAACTCTCAGCTACCCATGGATCTTAACAAATCTGGAGTACATCATATACAAGGTCATGAGTTAAGAATTCATTGCAAACATCCTTCAACGAACATTCGATCAGGGAAATGTTGTCAACCATCTTTCTTTACTTTATATTGTTCTTGTACACACTGAGGACAATGTGTGATTTAAGTTTGGAGGTGATTGTACTTGAATTGTGAATTTTGTTTAGGATTGCTTGATGTTTAAAATTGTTATTCATTCATGAGCTATGCATGACCAAATATGATACTTGTGCCTAAATGCTTTTCAAAAAATTACTTGTCCATGTGAGATCTTGAGTTATTTTGAGCACAATAGTCATGAGTAATGGTTATCTAGATGTGGAAATTTTTGAATTGATGGAAATTTTTTTGAATTGGTTGAACTAGATTGTGAGTTGTGCATAAATTTTTGCCAATCATATATTCTATTCTCTTTCACTTTACCATATTGTGAAATAAGTTTGGGGGTGGTCGAGCCGGTGAAGGATATTATCTAAAAGTGTGTTGATTCCATGCATGTCGAAAAAATCTTTTGTCAAGTATAAGTTAGGTAATGATCATATGCTAGGTATCTAAGTTCCACTGGTTTTGTTGTGCTTAAAAGAATGATTTTGCACTTATTGAATCTTAGGATTCACTTCATAGCCTTTTTTATTCGAGTTATTAAGTATGTTGGGGTATCTCGAAACCTGGTACCCTTTGATCTAAACAACCGGGGAGCTATCAACCTAAAACTCGCTACAAGGGTCAAAAAGAAAGCTTAAGGGTGTGAGGTTAATTAAGAGCTTTAATTTTAAAAAATTGATTTTGTGCAATTGTTTTCGATATTTGGGCTTAGATAACTAGTGTGTTTGAATTGCTTAGTGTAAGCTTGAATGTGAAAGCACTCATTAGTGGAGAATTATCACATGACTAGATGTTGAGATTGCCGGTTAGACCCAACCGAATTAGAGCGAAAAAAGAAAAGAAAAGAGTGAAGTGAATACATCATTTAGTTTTACATTTGGGGAAAGAATGAAAAATTGCTATATTGTGATGTGAATTTCCCGAATGTGAAAGGAAATATTTAACCACAAAGGGTCGGCATGGATCTAACTTGGAATTTTTTCCATCTTGATTATTGTTTCCTAATTTAGATGATGACTATATGTGACTATGCACACACAACACAATCAAACATTGGACAAGCTCATATTGTTTTTGGTAGCATGATTCGAAAGCACAAGTGTGAATTGATTACACAATTTTACACTCTTGAATATATTGACAGGCTATCTAACGTTGTTGGTTCTTTACATGTATTGAATGATTGTGTTACGAGTAATTTTGCTCAAGATAAGCAAGAGCTTAAGTTTGGAGGTATTTGATAAACGTGTTTTATACACTTATTATGCACTTTCGCAAGCTATTTATTGAAGAAAATGAGTGGATTCCTATTCATAATTTTGTAATTATGGTGTTTGTAGGCCAAAATTCTATATTGGTGGATAAATGAGCTAAAGGAAGGAAAAGAGGACCAAAAGTACACAAAAACATGACTTTGGGGACCAAGTTGCACAAGTGTCGAAAGTTGGAGGACATTTGATGCAATTTATGGAGTGCAATATTGAAATGAAAATGAAAATCTGAGAACCAAATTGTATAACATCATAGTTGAGGGACTGGACATGCAAATATTGGAGGAAAATGGCAAAGATTTCCATTTTCTGCAGCGGCACTTTGGTTTAGGGACCATTTTGCTCACTTGCCGAAAATATGGGGACCAAAGGTACAATTTCCTCTAGGTTTTGTTTTAAAATCAACAATTAGACCTTTCTTCCACAGAGAATTTTCATTTTCTTCTTTTCTTGATGAGACGTCTCTCTTGCTAGTTTTTTCTTTCTTTCTTTCTTTTTTCTGTCTTCTTTCTTCTTCTTTAGTTTTTGTTTGGTAATTTTGGGGAGCAAATCAAGAGCATAAAAAAGGGAATACATCAAGGATTTGGCAAGACTTTGGGAGAAAATCAAGCAAAGCTTCAAATAGGGTTTTATCTATACATTTGATTTTTCTCGATTTTTCTTCCATGTTTGTAATGTATTGGATATATATTTTCCCTTGTTACCATATATATAAAATGAGCTAATTTATTGTGTTGGAATTTATAATGTAGTTTAACCTAAATTTTATTAATATCTATATATTTATTTATTGATGCTTACATTACCATTGTCTTTGTGTATTAATTATTGTGTTGCATTCCACTCATTTATTTGGCTAATAGATAGATAAATGGATAAGGTGGTTTGTGTAATTATTGAGAAAATGTTGTGCTTTCTAGACCTAGTTAATTAATGACATATGTTGTTTTAAGTGATAAATATATACTCCTTACCCTATGTGACCATTTGAGTTATTTTCACCACCATTCAATGCAATTGGTTAGGTTTTTTTTTTTTTTTTTTCAACATAGAGATATTGTGGATAAACTTAATCGATTAGGGTTAATTTCACTCGAGAGAGGTGATTAACTAAAATAGGAGAACCGGGTCTAACACTGTATTTTGGCGATTTGCATTTCCGCGTTATTGTTGAGATATTAATGAAACGAATGTTAAGCGAAGTCATAAATTCCAACCCATTTGAAATCTAAAAATCCTATAACTTTCGTAATTATTAGTTTAAAGTTAATCATTTCCTTTTCAATTCTAATTTCAAAGAATTTAATTGTGTGTCTTTATTGTTAAATTGAATCAATTCTCTCGTAATTGGAGAAACACTCTTCGAGGGATCGACTCGGACTCAAAAAGCCCATTTTACTACTTGATCACGACCCCGTGCACTTGCGGTGTATATTTTTAGTGAACAAGTTTTGGCGCCGTTGTCGAGGAATAGTTTAATTTGATTACTAGTTTAGTTGTTATTCATTTTAACAATTTTTATTTTTATTTTATTTTACACATTTAGTTTCTATTGTGAGGTTGACTTTTAAATTGTTGTTTTCCTAAGTCTTTGATTGTGTATGAATCGATCGCAAAGTCTCGATCTTGCCGAATTTGATCCGAAAACTAAAGAGACTTTTCGAATAAGGTCAAGGGAAACAACAAGAAGTGAGAAGGCAATAGCTTGAGATGGAATGACAATGAGGTAATGTTGACCCTAATGTTCAACCCGAACATGTTCTTAGGATGACGTTCCTACGCGCTTCAATAATCAAACGGGTAGAATCAAAAATCCTGTGGTAAATGAGTAAAACATGTTGTTTCGGGATTTCTTGAACCGTCATGTGGTGGAAAATCAATCGGGTATTATCTATCCTTCTTATAGGCATCCGAATTTCCAACTTCGGCCGGATGTTATTAATCTTTTCTCCAACACCATATTCTTCGATGGGAGAATCAATGAAAACTCACATGCTCACATTAGGTTATTCATGGAAATTGTTAGCAACTTCAATTATAAGGGTGTGAATGTGGAGGCTATTCTCATGAGATTATTTGTGCACACTTTAAAAGACAAGGCAAAGAGTGGCTTAACACTTTACCGTCGGGGAGTATCACGGGTTGGGAGGAATTAGTACAAAAATTCACAACTAAGTTCTTTCCACCCGCTCGTGTGGATAAGCTCAAACACGATATAACCACATTCCAACAACTTGACATGAAAAGTTTTCATGAGGCTTGTGAGAGGTTTAAAGACATGCTCAGAAAGTGCCCAAATCATGGGATTACTATAGCACAACAAGTCCAATATTTCTATGTCGGTTTGACTCCCTCTTACCGTTCAAATGTGGATTCATCTTCAAATGGGTCAATCTAGAATAAAAGCATTCGGGAAACATATGAATTATTTGAAGTCATGAGAGAGCAAAGTGTCATGTGGCTGGATAGACGTGTACAAATGGGAGCTAGTGGAGCTCGTGAGAGTAAAGCATATTCTCTAGTTTTAGCCAAGATCGACTCTCTAGCAAGAAAGGTAGAAGGGCTTTCTACATATACATATGGCTCTCATTCTACTCATATGATACAATCTTTGCCTATTTCTGATATTTGTGGAGCAAATCACCCAACTCTGAGTTGTCCATTGATAGTTGGTAGTTTGGTATCCACCAAGCAAGTGGCATATGCTCAAAACTTTCAACACCAAGAGTACAATCCTTACTCTCAAACTTATAACCCTGGTTGGCGAAATTACAAACCCCTCTTATGGGAACAATCAAAATGTACTAAATTCGAGACCACGAGATAAGAAAAAAGGTTGGGAAGAGGCTATTACTAAGTTGGTGAACCATCAATTGCAATATCAAGAACGCAATGATGCCTCTTTGAAAAACTTGGAACATCAAGTGGGACAAATTGCCAAGCTTCTCTCCAAAAGGCAACAAAGGACATTGCCTAGTAACATTGAAACAAACCCAAGAGAAAATGTACAAGCCATTACTACTAGAAGTGGGATTCAATTGCCCGAAATTACGGTTGTATGCCCAAAGGCTCAAGCCAACCAAGTACCAATTGAAGAAGATGAGGTTGTGCAAGAACTAAAGGCAATTGATGGAGAAAGTAAGGAAGATGAATCGGAGCCATCAACATCAAAGGCTCCAACACCGATCAAGGCCTTGTGCCTCCGATTCCCTTTCCACGAAGACTCTAAAAGCATAGATTGGATGTTCAATTTGGTAAATCTTTGGAGGTGTTCAAGAAGCTACACATAAACATTCCGTTTGCCGATGCGCTAGCTCAAATGCCGAGTTATACCAAATTCACGAAGGATATTCTTTCAAACAAAAGAAAACTCAAAGTACATGAGATGGTGATGTTGACAGAGGAGTGAAGCGCCATTCTTCAAAACAAACTACCACCAAAAATCAAAGATCCATGGAGTTTTATTATTCCATGCACTATTGGTGATTTAAATTTTAGTAAAGTTTTGTACGATCTTGGGGCCAGCATTAATGCCCTGGTTTATTTTTAGGAAATTGGGAATAGAAGAAGCTAAGGCTACCACTGTATCATTGCAATTAGCAGATTGGCAGATTGGTCGATTAAATATCTTCGAGGTGTCATTAAGGATGTGTTGGTCAAAGTGGACAAGTTATCTTTCCAGCTAATTTCATTATTCTTGACATGGAGGAGGATCATGATATCCCTATCATTTTGGGACAACCATTTCTTGCCACCAGTCGAGCTCTGATTGATGTGCAAGAGGGGCAACTCATTTTGAGAGTACATGACGAACAAGTCAAATTCAATATCTTGAAAGCCATCAAGTACTCGTCGAAATTTGATTCATGTTTTCGAATGGATGTTATTTATCATATGGTTGCCGACTCTCTTTACGGGCTTTCTAAGGATCCTCTTGAAACATGCCTTGTGCGTTCTTCAGATATCAAAGATGAGGATCCAGAAGTTGAGCGCATGGCACATTATTTAAGGGCTATACCTTCTCACTCTTACAAGAGAACACCACATTTTGAGGATTTGGAAAAGAGCTCTTCACCACCGTTACCATCTCTTCAACAAACCCCCGCACTTGAATTAAAGCCTCTTCCATCTCACTTGAAGTATGCCTATTTGGGAGACTCATCTACACTTCCGGTAATTATGTCCACTTTCTTAAGTGAGATAGAGGTAGAGAAGTTATTTCGAGTCTTGAGGGAACACAAGGAGACCATCGGGTGGACGATTGCAGATACTTAGAGAATTAGCCCTTCAATATGCATGCAAAAAATCCTTATGGAGGATGATTTTAAGCCATCAATAGAGCATCAAAGGCGATTGAATCCGAATATGAAAGAAGTGGTGAGAGCCGAGGTCATAAAATGGCATGATGCGGGCATTATCTATCCAATTTCAGATAGTTCATGGGTGAGTCCCATTCAAGTGGTGCCAAAGAAAGGAGGTATCATGGTGGTGGAGAATGATGATAATGAATTTATGCCTACCAGACCCGTGACTGGTTAGAGAGTATGCATTGATTACCGCAAGCTTAACAACACTACTAGAAAGGATCACTTCCCTCTTCCTTTCATTGATCAAATGCTTGAACGGTTGGTGGGTATTCTCACTATTGCTTTTTAGATGGGTATTTTGGGCTCTAATCAAATTCCAATAACCCCGGAGGATCAAGAAAAAACTACATTTACATGCCCATACAGTACATTTGCATATAGAAGGATGCCCTTCGGCCTTTACAACGCACCCACTACTTTCCAACGGTGTATGATGGCTATTTTCTTTGATATGGTGGAAAAATGTATTGAGATCTTTATGGATGATTTCTCGGTGTTTGGGGCCTCATTAGGTGGATGTTTGAGAAATTTGGAGATTGTGCTAAAGAGATGTGAAGAGACTAACTTAGTGCTCAATTTAGAAAAATGCAATTTCAAGGTCCAAGAAGGCATAGTTCTTGGCCATTCAATTTCCCTTAAAAGGATAGATGTTGACAAGGCAAAAATTCAAATAATTGAGAAATTACCTCCACCAACCTCGGTGAAGGGGATTAGAAGTTTTTTTTAGGACATGCCGGATTTTATAGGATATTTCTCAAGGATTTCTCAAAGATCACAAAACCACTTTGCTCATTGCTTGATAAGAACATCACTTTTAATTTGTCCCAAGAGTGTCTCCATGCTTTCAACACTCTTAAAGAGAAAATCATCACGTCCCCTATCATTGTAGCTCCAGATTGGAATATTTCATTTGAGCTTATGTGCGAGGCAGCGATTATGTCCTTGGAGTGGTTTTGCGGCAAATGAGAGATAAAATCTTGCATGTTATCTATTACGCTAGCCGGACCTTTACCAATGCTCAATTGAACTATGCTACTACCAAGAATGATATGCTTGCGGTGGTATTTGCATTTGATAAATTTCAGTCTTACCTTATTGGGTCAAAAGTGATTGTTTACACCGACCACTCGGCCCTCAAGTATTTGTTAGCAAAGAAAGATGCCAAGCCTCGATTGATTAGATCAGTTCTTCTTCCACAAGAGTTTGATTTGGAAATCCCTGATAAGAAGGGGACTGAAAATGTTGTTGCCGATCATTTGTCTCGACTTGAGCACACCAAAGAAGTTGTGGATGGTAAAATAAATGAGGTATTCCCCGATGAACAACTCTTGCAAATCATGCATCTTCTACAAGTCACTCACAAACCATGGTATGCGGACCATGTAAATTTTTTTGCTAGTGGCATCACTCCCCCCGAGTCTTTCTTACCAACAAAGGAAGAGATTCTTCGCCGACATCAAGCATTATTTTTAGGAAGACCCTTTGTTGATTAAACAAGGTCTGGATCAAATTATTCGGAGATATGTGCCGGAAGATGAAATGCAGCAAATCCTTGAACAATGTCATTCCTCTCCCTATGGTGATCACTTTGGCGCCGTGAAAATCGCATCAAAGGTACTTCAATCGGGTTTCTATTGGCCAATATTATTTAAGGACTCCCACACTCATGTTTCTAAATGTGATAGATGCCAATCGAAATGAAATTCCGTTGAACTCTATATTGGAGGTAGAAATTTTTGACGCGTGGGGTATTAGTTTCATGGGGCCTTTTCGAGACCATGTGTACTTGCGGTGTATATTTTTAGCGAACAGTATTCAAATGGTTGTATAGAGCTTCTCCTTGTATCTATTAATTAAAAACGAATTAATCTATTATTCTCTTTCTACTGTTTCGTCTTGTCTTGCAATGACATATAATTATTTAAGTTGGGTCAAAGATGCGGTGCTGCTATGTGCAACGGGCAAATAATTTCTAATACAGGTTGCTTGATGCTAAGAGAATGTAGTCAAATCTAATTGCTAATAATGTCTAATTGTGGTATCTAGGTGCCAAATTCAACTTTCTATTAGGCTAACTTTTTTTGCCATTTTTTTAACAAGTATTTAAGTTTTTGTTTTTGATTTATATTTTCTCTACATTTGAATTCCCATTGGATTTGATCGTGTTTTTTTTTTATTTATTTACATTCCATTTCCTATATATTAAGTCAGTGGCAAAGAAGAATATGCCGATTACTAATTTCTTTCGTGTGGTTGCAAATATGGTAAATAATGTTGAAGCATTGTCTAAACGTTATGATCTTCTTCGTGAAAAACAATCAGATTTTATTGTTGAGGCATTGGAGAATGGTTATATTTTAAGTAGACGAGGCCTTAATCAAGAAACCACTCTTCAGCGTTCAGGTGATACGCGTTGGGGATCCCATTATAATTCTTTGGTTAGCTTGATTAGCATGTTTACGGTTGTTATTGATGTACTTGAAATGATTGTTGAAGATATATCTAGTACTTGTGATAAAAAAGTGATGCATTCGATTTATTGGAGTCAATACAATCGTTTGATTTTGCATTTAATTTACATTTAATGAGACGTATCTTGGAGATTTCAAATGATTTGTCAAAGGCATTACAAATGAAGGATCAAGACATTTGTCAATGCAATCGACATGGTGAAAGTTTGTAAAAAAAAAAGACTCCAACTTATAAGAGGTGATGTGTGAGATTCTTTCTTGCAACATGTTTCTTTTTTGTCAACATTATTATATTGATGTTCCAAACATAGATGCTATGTTTATGCGTTCTGTACATGGTGATTGCCCTCATCATAATCCTCCACAAATGACCAACTTGCATCACTTTCGAATAGACTTATTCTATTCTTTCATAGATATGCAATTTCAAGAATTGAATGATCGTTTCTCGAAGGTAAATACTGAGTTACCCCTTTGTGTAGCTTGTCTGTATCCACAAAATTCATTATCTGCTTTTGATAAAAGAAAGTTGATTGAAGTTGCTAAGTTTTATACACAAGATTTTTCAGAAGTAGATTTCTTCACACTTAATGATCAACTTGATAATTACATTTTTGATTTCCTCTCTAGCAAAGAGCTTGAAGAATTGAATGGTCACAATACTCTCGCAAATAAATTAGTTTTGACAAATAAGAGTGGAGTATATCCAATGGTTTACAAGTTTTTGACTTTGGCACTGATTCTTTTGGTTGCTACTACTACGGTAAAGAGAGTATTTTCTATCATGAACATCGTGAAGGATAGATTGCATAATCAAATTGGAATGAGTGGATGAATGGTAGTCTTATTGTTTGTGGAGAAAAATATATTCTTAAAGATTGATAATGACATGATTGTACAAAGATGTCAAAGTATGAACACCCATAAAGAACAATTGTAAGATATTTTATTTTAGTATAATATTTATCTTATAATTTTATTTTATTTTTTACTTTTAATAATACCACCTGCACCGAAAAAATTTCCTGAGCTCGCCCTGTGTATGATAATTTTCTCTATTTTCATGTGCATGTGCTTTGTTTCATCTCTTTTATTTTTTTTCATTTCTTTCTTTTTCCTTATAATTGCAACATAATGGAGGCCAAAATCTTGGTAATGGTCTTGATTAAATGGTGACCAGAGGTGAGGGTTTTGGGTGATGTTCATTATTGTGAGGTTAAATTATTATTTTTTTGTTCATTCTCATGTGCACGTGCTCGTTTCATCTCTTTTATTTTTCTACTTTTTTTCTTTTCCTTATGATGGTAGCATACGTTGTAATGTCACTGTAATATATTTTTAATTTTTAATTTTTAGGGCAAATTCAAGATTTTGATTAAATTTGTTTTTTGTTTTTTATTTAGTACTATGTTTCACCGGATTCCCCTGCGGAATTGGAGGAAAATTAGAAATACTTTTATTGTGTGAATTAATTTATAATTCAATTGATGAAATTTAGAGTGCCCACAATTGTTTTTCTTTCTAATTATTTATATTATTTTTTTGCCATTAAACTTTTCGATATCGTAGTCTACTGGAGTGTCAAATGAATTGCAATTCTTGTCTACTAAAGTGTCAAATGAATTTTAAGTCTACATTTAGGATGTGTGTACTGTTGTCGGGTGGGTTTAGGGGTCTTACTATATATATTAGACTGGACACAATTATTTCATTTTCCTACATCATAGTAATTTATCTTAAGTGTTTCTTGGTATTGTGCTATGAAGGTCTAGAAACTTCATGTACCTTTTTTCTTGAGAGGCAACGCAGTTTTTGAGCAACTGTGTTGTGTGCTTGTTTGACCCAAAGACTCCGTAAATACTAAAATCTAGCCCATTTGGCCTTCATTATTTTTCATTAAATTATAATTTGTTTTTCTCTCTTCTTATCAATCACATATCTTCCAATAAAATAATATTATACATAAATCCAATTTTTTTCATTCTTTCTAATCAATCATTTTCCAAAAAGTTACTATTTCTCTCATTATAATGTGAAATAATGGAGGCCAAACAGGTGCCTAGTTAATTAACCAATTTGTTTCAATTTTTCGTTTCAATGAGAACACGTCAGTCAGTCAGAACTTCCTACATGTAGTTTTATGCACAGTTCTGACTAGAACAACTTAACAGATTTGTATTCTACAACATATAATCTATTGCGAAATTAAATAAAAATGAACACCGGATATAATGTGGTAAACCCTTAAATGAAACATCCACGAGCCCCCATGTCACGGATAAAATACAATAGTTTCGATTTTGTAATTTGGCAAAATTAACAGAAAAACAAAAATTAAAAGCAAGTAGAGAGCAACTCGCTCTTTTTCTTTCTTCTTTTGGCTTGTTGGAGAAGTGGAATCAAACCTTCCGATCTTGATTTTATTGCCACTTCACTATTGTATTATGCCGCAACGAACACTTGGATTGAGATTTACCAATCTTAACTCACTCCCAGTAGTGTGATCTTTGAGTATGATTATATCATTCACGCACGGGTGTGTTATCTTCAATTACGGTTGAGGAACACGGTTTTTGCTTTGAGATACTTCACTGGAACATGAGACGGTCAGAACTCACTGGAGAAGATCAGACGACTTTAAAACTTGCTGTTGCAGGTTCGCGGGATATAGACTAATTTTTCTCAAAGTCTTTAAAACATCCCTTAATGATTTTCTCTACTTATGAGAGACCTCTCCAAGGCACGAACGTGTCTTTCATAAAATATGGAAGTTTTGTACGGTAAGGATAATATAAAATATGTTGGATATAGTGAATAATTAAATTAAAGAAAGTTTTAATTTGTTAAAACAATATTTCCTTATTTTAATTATTTGACCAATCAAAAACGTCCAATAAGGTAAATATATATTTCTATATATGTATAAAATATGATTGATAAAGTCAATAATTATATCAAGGAAAGTTCTGATTCGTTAAAACAGTATTTCCATCTGTTAATTATTTGACCAATCAAATCTATCCAAGATAATAAGTATATGTTTATGCATATGCAGTTATAAAGTAGGTAAATATTGCACCTCGTTTAGGGTTTTGAAACCCTAAAAACCCGCAACCAAGAATATATTAACCTATAGCACCCAGTCAGTCCTGACTGACTCACTTACCTTATTTGAACTGCATCAGTTGAACACTTTTTTTGGCACATGTTTTGACATTTAAGAATCATTCTAATTTAATCAAGTTGATAAACAAATAATAAGTAAAAATATAAAATATATTTTACTTAACACACTACACCAAAAAACACCATTTACAACATATAAAAGGCAACATTCGGTAGTTAAGTGTTGCTAAAGGGATCTATCGCAACATTTTAACAAGTGAATGTTGCTATTGGTTAATATAATTAAGCTTTAGCAACATTTTGTAAATAAATGTTGCAAAAATTGTATTTTGCAGGCAAACGGTTATATCTTTTGCAGCGTTTATTAAACGCTGCAAAAGGCGTAACCATTTGCAGCGTTTAAAAAAACGCTGCAAAAGGCGTAACTTTTTTCAAATTGCATTGTCCAAAATCGAATTTGACTGGGCCACTATAACTCTTAGGCCCATTTAATTATTTAATTTTAGGCCCAACTATAACTCTTAGGCCCTTTTAATTATTTCATTTTTGGCCCAACTATAATTGTTAGACCCATTTAATTATTTAGTTTTAGGCCTAACTATAACTCTTAGGCCCAGTTAAAAAACATATTTTTGGGTGTTTTTACGTTCGATTTTCTATCCTTCGCCGTCCATCCAATTCACAAACCTTGTTCACACTCACAAGTCATTCCTTCCTCTCAAGTTCATCCTCTGCTCGCCTCCGCCTCCGCCGCTCCAAGTCCAGCCCTCCATTATTTACAGCCTCCGCTCAACTGCTCAAGAACCCGGCAAGGCGGCTCATCAGGTCCCTAACTCCGGCATCTTCGCTTTGCAGTCCCCACTCCCCGCATCTTCAGAAATCCGAACTTCCAAGAATTCAAGTTCCAACCCATCTAATCTTCGCACTTTGAAGCCTTCGCCTCGTGTCCCTCGTGCCTTCCTCGCTGTCGCACTTCTAAGAATCGCACGCAGAGGCAGTGTCCAGAATGTAGAAGATTTTGCCATTTTGGGACTTTTCTTTTTTCTCCCTTGAATTTTTTTGTGTTGGTTGGTTGAGTTTATGAATTATAAAAGCAAATATGTTGATTTTGCAGGATTTTTCTCCACACTCCAGCCTCCGGCTCCGCCGCTCTCCCGCTCCGGCCTCTGCGACCGCGGACTCTCCGGCCTTTGCAGACCGCGGACTCTCCAGAGTCCAGTGACTACTCTGAGTTCTCTTCGCCCGGATCATCAGCCATCAGGTATTTTCTTAATTTTTAGCAATTGGAATATTGGATAATTTGGATTATTGGTGAATAATGGTTATAGTATGGTCGAGAAGGTGTCCGTTAATCCATGGGTTGCAAAAATCACTTTCCCTTCTTGCCTCAAGAAAGTTGAATTTTTATGTTTTTTGTCTATTTTGAAGTACTTCTATTTCAAATTAGTGATTTGGGAATCTCATAGATTTTGATATTAGTGATCGGAGTCTGGTTTTTGGGAACTGTTGTTCATTTAATAACTATACAAGATTAGGGCTTCCGAATTGGAATAGCAATAATTCTACACGAATTTGAAATGGTTGTTTATGAATGGAAATTGTCATGTTGCCAATTGCTTCTAAGAAATAGTTGTAGCCTGTTAGTCATAATTAAGCACATTTATTGATTTGAGATTTAGCTAAGGAAGGGTGGTGCTCAAAATCACTAAGGCGACGCAATTTGACGCAATTTTTCTGTTCGTTTTCTCCTTGATTTTGCTTATTTTTCAGCCAAAAATTCAAAATTTTCTTATTTAATCATTTTTAATGGGTTAGTTTAGTTTACAAATTTAATTGATCGGGAATGATTTTACTCCGATTTAACTGTTAGGTTAGATGTTTGGAATTAGTTATGTTCGTAACATTACTTATGGGTATTGTCGTAGTATGGTTTCCAGAGCTGAAATGGCTCTAAATGTTAAAATCTCCTGCCATATTTTAAGAATCCATCTATTAAAATTAACAAATGCTAGTGAAGTGATGTAATTCTTTCCAAATAATTCCGAAGTATTTAATATTCACGCTCCTGCATCATAATTTTATTCTTGGAGCGATGTAATTCGTCTCATCTTGAAAGCACCGTGTTATTCTGACTCTAATGAAGCCACCTGTACTGATATGGTTATCAACAGAAAGATGTTTTAGTTTCCTTGTTTTAGTGTTCAACATGCTTTCATAGGTGAAGACAGAGAAACAGTTGAGACTTGTCTCCCCGTCTAAGTATTGGTCTAATTTTTTTAAGAGCTGAAGATGAGCTCTACCATTTTCAGATTTTTTCTTAGGTGGCTAAAATCTAGCATGGAATCATATATGTAGTGAATGCAAATTTTGATTTGATATCCTGATGAAAGTTGGGGAATGACAATGTTTCATTCTAAGTTCTGGCTTTTATCCTTTGGAGTCAATAGAATATTAAAATAGCGTGTATTCTGCCTCATCCAAGGAATAGTTGTATTATGTTAATATGTTATTCTTTGTATTCTGCCCCATCCAACTAAAACTATTTTACTAGAAATTTACTTTCAAAGAGAACAAAATACCTATTTATTCCCATCTTTTTTCTAATTAATTGCGATCCACGCCTACAGAGAATTAAAAAAAAAAGCATATATATTTACAATCATAGACCAAATGAATCGTAAATAAAGGACTTATGCAGCCAACCCCAAATTTTTGGGGAATGAGTCTCGGTTTATCACTTTCTTGTTTGTTTTTAGTGATTGAAAGTACTTCTATATTTTAGGTTAAGCGGCGAGCATTTACAGGTTTTCCACAGAAGAGGATTTGTAATGAATTACAGTATTGGGAAATATTTAGACCTAGTTCTCTGACTAAAGGTTAAACATCTTCATGAATTATGTTAAATATATGTGTTTTATCTAATTGATTGTAACTCAATATAACGTAACCTTCCAGTTTGTTCATTTCTCCCACTAATTCCCACATGAGATTAAACTTCTTAGTTTTTCCCAAGTTGTCAACCATAAAGTTATACAAATCTGGCGAATTTGTTGAGAATGAATTAATTGTTTGTAGAGAATGATTGAGCACATTTATTCCAGGAGTTCAAAATAATTACATCTCCTCATCTATATTTTCTTTTGTTTCGTTATACTTTTATTTCCAAAATCTAGTAGCTTTTCTATGTTTGATGATAACTCTTAACAATTAATGAGAAAAATGTAGTTACTTTAATGTTGGCTTTGCTATAGATGTTGGACAAACTTTAATGGATTTATCTCCTAAATTTAGAGCTGCAGGAATTCAAAGTGTTTATCACTCTAAGATCTCCCACTACCTATAATGGATAAAGAATGGCTGCACTTATCAAGGTTATCATCTGAAACTAATCTTATAAATTTAGTTGTCCAATAAAAAAAATAACGTATAATGATCATAAAGTTTAATTTGTAGATTTTCAGAACAATATAGAGATGGAGCACAGAATTTTGTTGAACAAGCTCATGAAAATTGCAATTCAGAAATGATAGTATGCCCTTGCGTTAATTGTAGGAATCTAATGCATCATCATTATGATACAGTCCATGAACATCTGGTTATTAAAGGTATGGATCTAATACTGTTTGGGTATTTCATGGAGAGCAACCAAGTGAATCAAATTTGGACGACGTAGAAATGCTTGAGTCGAGTAGGATGTTTAAGGATTTCTATGCACAACATGATGTAGATCCTGAAAACCATCCTGATGGAAGAAACAAAGAGATTGAAACTTTAGTTAATGATGCTGAAACTCCTTTATATCCTGGTTGCAAGGCATTTACAAAGTTGTCAGCTTCAGTTGCTATGTTTAAGCATAAAGCTTCATATGGCGTATCAGACAATGGTTTCGATGAACTTATAAATCTTGTTCGAGACATGCTGCCAGATAATAATATACTTCCAAACTCATTTTACGAGATGAAAAAACTTGTTAATATATTTGATCTTGGCTATGAGAAGATACATGCTTGCCTTAACGATTGTTGTCTATACAGAAAGGAGCTTAAGCATGCTGAATTATGTCCAAAATGTGGTTGCTCGAGATGGAAAATTAACCAACGGACTAAAAAAATTCAGAAAAATATCCCAACAAAAGTCTTGCGTTATTTTCCTATAATACCAAGACTCAAGAGGATGTTTGGAATATGTGAGATGTCAACACAACTTAGATGGCACTCAAGTAATAAAAGTTCAGACGGAAAGATTAGGCATCCGGTTGATTCATTGAGTTGGGAAGTGATTAACAGTAGATGGCCACATTTTGCATCCGATCCTCGAAATATTAGATTAGGTCTTGCTACTGATGGATTTAATCCTTTCAAAGATCTTAGCTCTAAGTACAGTTGTTGGCCAGTAATCTTAACTATATATAACTTGCCTCCCTCAATTTGCATGTCAAAGGAAAGTTTGATGTTGAGTTTATTGATCTCGAGTCCGAAACAGCCAGGTAATGACATAGATGTTTATTTGGCACCGCTTGTAGACGACTTAATGTTGCTGTGGAGTGATGGGGTTGATATGTATGATGCAGTTACAAAGTCGACATTCAACTTAAAAGCTATTTTGATGTGGACAATACACGACTTTCCTGCTTATGGAAATATATCTGGGTGGCCCGTTAAAGAAAAAATTGCATGCCCTATCTGTCGTGAAAATACATGTTCACTATGGTTGAAGCATGGTAGGAAGTTTGCATACATGGGACATAGAAGATTTCTCGCTTTTGATCATCCATTTCGCATGAAAAAAGGTTGGTTTAATGGACACGTTGAACATGGTATTAGGCCTAAGATAAAAATGGGTGAAGAGGATTCTATTGAAGTTGATAAAATTACAAATGATTGGGGAAAAAGTAGTAAACGAAAGAGGAAGAAGAATACAACTCAATCTAATGTAACGTGGAAGAAAAAGTCAATATTTTTCGATCTACCATATTGGAAGGTAATCTTCGTAATAGTTCATTCATTTTTATTTAACACTTCTATTTCCGTGTAGTTTTTCATGACTCCAACTTTATGTTTGATTTGCAGACTTTACTTGTACGTCATAATTTGGATGTGATGCATGTGGAGAAGAATATTTGTGATAGTATCATTAGTACACTTTTGGATGTCAAAGGAAAATCTAAAGATGGCATTAACTCTCGTAAGGACATGGAAGAAATGAACATTAGGCATGATTTACATCATCACAGTAGAGGAAATAAATTTTACCTACCTGCTGCTCCCCACACCTTATCAAAAGTAGAAAAATAACTTTTTTGTAGAAGGCTTGCTAACTTGAGATTACCCGATGGCTATGGATCTAATATTGGAAACTGCATATCAATGGAAGAATGCAAGATAGTTGGGTTGAAGTCTCATGATTGTCACATATTAATGCAACAATTATTACCAGTTGCAATGAGAGGACTTCTACCTAAAGGACCAAGGGAAGCTATTTTTAGATTGAGTTTATTTTTCAACGAAATATGTCAAGGAATTGTAGATAGAAATAAGGTTGAACAATTAGAGGATGACATTTTTGAAACTTTATGCAAGTTGGAAAGGTATTTCCCGCCTTCCTTTTTTGATATTATGGTTCACTTAACAATCCATATTGGGAGAGAAGTTCGTCTATGTGGACCAGTACAATATCGTTGGATGTACCCATTTGAGAGATATATGAAAGTGTTGAAAGGGTACGTTATGAATCGTACCCGGCCTGAAGGGTACATAGCTGAGCGATATGTTGTTGAAGAAAATGAGAAGTTTTGTAGCAAATACGTAAAACAAGCATCTGAAATAGGCTCTAAGCATGTACGCAATGAAGAATATGAGACCGATTTCTTAATTGCAGGGCGTACAATTTCTAAAGGGAAGGAAATTGTACTATCTACTGAGATGTTGAAAGTTGCTCATCGCTACGTGTTATTGAATAGTACAGAAGTTCAACCATATATAGAGTACGTTTATTAAATATCGATTTCCAGAAATTTTAAGTAGTTCAACCATATTCACTTTTTAATATATTGCATTTACTTAAGGATGCATATGGATGAACTCAAGAGTGTTGATAGACGACTGGAAAGAAATGAGACTTTATTGCATAAGAAGCACATTGATGCTTTTGCTACCTGGTTAGATGATAAGGTTGGAATACACATCAACTAATAAATGTCTAGTTGTGATATTTATTCTTTTATTTCTAACATGTTTAAAATAATAACAGGTTAAAGGTCAGCTATTGACGGACAAAGTATCGAACAATTTGAAGTGGCTTGCACGTGGTCCTAGATATCAATCCATGTCATATTCTAGATTTGTCATAAATGGTCTTCGATTTCACACTAAAGATGCAGAAAAATCTCGCCAAAACAGTGGCGTTTTAGTTGAAGCAACGACCATATGTAGATCTAGTGCAAAAGATAATGCGCAAATAGTTGGGCAAGTTCTTTATTATGGAGTTTTGCGTGATGTTATATTGCTTGATTATAATATGTTTCATGTTCCAATATTCAAGTGTGATTGGGTAAACATCGTCAACGGAATAAAAAAGGAAGATGGATTTACTTTGGTTAATCTTAACGAGGGACACATACAATTTGAAAATGATCCTTTCATCTTGGCAACACAGGCGAAACAAGTATTTTATTCTAGGGAAAATTCAACATCTAATTGGTATGTTGTTTTGCAAGTGCCACAAAGAGATTTTGATGCATTACGCATGGAAGAAGATTATAACTATGAGGCAACTATTCCACTAGATATATCACAGCCTATTACAGGCAACCATGATGATGATGAGAATTATGCAAGGATATATGTTGAAGGCGTATTTTGTGATACGTAGAGTAGTTTGGTGACTCTCTTATTATTGTAGATGATGTACTTTTTACGTAATGATCAATTTTGTTCTACCCCTTTTTATTGTATGATTTATCTATATATTCATATTGCGATGAAATGTTGAATGCTTTGGATTTCTTAAGATCTCTAACTATAATTTATTTCGATGTTGCAGGTTGTTTTAAAAGGGTCTAGGGATTCTTTTGAAGTGAGAAACATATTTTGTACGATGGACAAGGCTCAGGTAATTGTGTTTTCTTAAAATACATGAGATAAAAGGGGTGTTTCGAAAATAAATGCTCTTATGTTTTGTTTTCGGGATGTATTCTCAAAGTCAACTAAACAAACTTCCAAGAGTTCTAAAAGAAGAAGAGCTGCAATTGCTAATGCAATTCGAGAGACCGGTAAGAGGCTAAGATATTCCAGTGAACAAGGAGAGAGTATAACTAGCCCACCTAATGATGAACAAACCACGTTGCCAACAAGTACAAATGCTTCGAAGAAGAAAAGAGGTCCAACACAAGTGAAGATGATTCCAGAACATAATTATCAGAAGATAGATCTTGAATTCAATGAATACGGCCAAGTTGTTGGCCAGAACTCAGAAAAATTTGCTAGCACAGTTGGTGCCATAGTTTGAGAACATGTGCCTGTAGTAATTAACGATTGGCATTCGGTGCCTGGAAAGAAGAAAATGGAGCTTTGGGCTTTCATACAGGTACTATTTCTCAACTATGTTTAAATATTATTACGATGTTCATTTTTCCTTCTTAATGACGCTATTCCCATACGTCTCAACTTTATGTTTGTACACAAATACAGCAACGGTTCAAAGTTAGTGATTGTCGTACTATTACCCTTCTTAGACCAAAGAATGTCAACTCTGAAGAAGCTTGGGTAAAATTTGTCGAGGATACTCTTTCTGCTGATTTTCATGTAAGTATAATGAGCATATGTAGCTTACATTTTTTTTTTATTATTGGTGTTTTTAACCCTTTGAGGATGTTTGGAATAGGAAAAAAGTTCCAGGTTTAGCAACATGAGAAATAATCAGAAGCTTCTCCATACTATGGGTCGAAAGGGTTATCCACGCGTGGCTCATGAAATGGTACAACTGAGAAACATATCTTGTCTTACATGAATTGTCCAATTCCAATATATTTAGTAACTAAAGTTGTATGTACTACAGAAAAAAAATAATCCAGATTTAAAAGGATTACGAACAAGAGTATGGACTTATGGACATCTTAGGAAAGATGGAAAACCAATAAATGAAGCAGTTGCCGATACTTTGGTATGTGTAGCATTTCCCCTCTAATTGACCAGTGAAGTTTGATTTAGTAGTTGTGTTACTTGCTAGTAAAAAAATTGAATTCCATAAGTGCAGAGAAGGATTGAAGATTGTGCCGTATCAATTTCTGATACACCCGCCGAAGATTCTATCCGCGATGATGCTGTCGCTCGAATCTTAGGTCCTGAACGGCATGGGAGAGTTAGGGGACTCGGATTTGGAGTTGTACCATCAAAAGTGGATGGACAAATACAAAGAAGTGGGAGAGTTAGAGAACTTGAAAGTCAATTACAGACTCAATCACAAAGGATGGGGGCATTAGAAGAAAAAGTGGAAGCACTTCTGAAGCTATCTCAACAGGTTATAAGTAGTTATCCTTTATATATAATAAAATAATATAGCTTAATATAGTCATATAAATGTATGTTCTCATTTTAACAATTTTTTGTACTATGTTACAGAATGTGGAGGACATGAATTCAAATGCTATTACTCCCCAGGTTTGTGTGTCAGACATTATTAAATATTTATTCAATATATATCCAGTTTGTAGCATTGTAAATTTAAAGGAAAAATTATTTTCTGTCTACTATGAATTTGTAGTCACAAATTGGAAGTACTGTACCTATCACAAATGCAAAATGTCAACTGTTGCATTGGTACAAGTTTGAGGAAGAAGAAGTCGTAGCAGAAGGGAAGATTGCAACAACAGACCCAAGTGCAAAGGTGCATCACCTGCCAATCGGTCGAGATTGTTGGAAGGTTTGGGTTGAGGAAGTGTATATGGGTAATCTGACCTTATACAGACCTACTGATGAATTCCGCACTCTTAGTGAAGCCATGGGAAGTACTGCTGCTTGGCCAAAGAGTAGTATTAGACTTTTATGATTAATGTATGTTTTCTGGAGGTCTAGAGATATTGGTTAAGAATTTCTTGCTTAGAAGTGTAATTAGAATGATTAACGGGCACAAGAATGTGTACTAGCCTAGTTTGAGATGTTTTGATATGATAGCAAACACAAGTTTCTTTGACATTCATGGTTAAGTGCAAAACAGAATCCTGTCGTTTTGCATCTAGTTACCTTTTTGAATTTTTGATGCATCCTTGCTTAGTTATTTAGCTATGATGGAGTTGCAGTTATTAGACTTGTGCTTATGAGAATTAAAATCTTAGTATCTTAATCTGATGTGTGGTAATTTTTTATTTTTGCTTTCTGAAGATAAAATGAAAATATCTAGCACGAGACTGCTTATGTGTTTATTATGAATCACTCAGTCATCCTAAATAACAGTGCAAAAAAAAAAAAGAATAAAAACAAACCCAAATTGCTGAAATTTTGCAATAGTGCCATATTGGAATAACTAATGGAGGTTGAAGTGGTCAAGTTAGAAGAGAGATTACGAGTTTGTGATTGAATCTGACATTTATGACAACCATTTTTGGAGCACTCCAAAGTGCTCCAAACATGGGAATTTTGGAGTAAATTAACTGCCATATCCCTCAAGAAGGGAGGGGAGGTTTGATTGCCACAGAAGTTTAAGCCACAGAAAAAATAACTTAAAAGTTCATGATTGTTAACTTTAAAGCTAGCAGGCAGGACTTAACTAAATCAGGCCTCAGTTCAAGTCTATTGTACGTTTAAAAAATGAGTATTTATTTGAAAAGCAGTAAAAAATCCAGACCAGTCTTCAATTGGAAGATGCTCAGCCCAACGACTGTGTGTTGAGTCGAGCAAAAAGAAGCGAAGACATTTTACTTTGCTAAATAAGAAAAAGAAAATTTTATGCTTACTTGTACAGGATATGCTTTTAACCCAAATGTTGGGAAGTTTGAGAAGCCACAATCATCTTCAGCCGTGAAGAACCATTGGAAGAAACCCCATAAGAAGCTAAAGGTGTAAAACTTGCCCAATTCTCTGACTTGTTTCCTAAAAACAAATGTACAAATCCTTCTTATTCTAATATCTTTCGCTCACTTTTTGTTGTTAATTTCTATATTAACTTATAAATGAGAAGTTAGTTATAATAGGAATGGCAACTTACTTTGCTAGTTCGGCTTCTTCAGGAGTGTGGAAGCTATTAATAAGATTTGCAGTAGCAGTACCACTAGGATAGGTCAACTTGAAGTCTATTATCATTGTCTACACACAAAAAAGTGTGGTACATCATCACGACCCATTAGATATTATTTGTTAAATTCTGTGGAGCTTAATCATAAGACTTGCGTAATATGGCTTATTCAGTAGTTTTCATCTTTCACTAAACTCAAATTTGTCTTAGCAAAGGATAAGGAATACCTTTCGGAGGGGCAACACGGAAAAAAGTCCCAGAAAGCTAACCACAAAAAGAAAGCTTATCATCCAGCCTATTGCTGGGTTCTTGTAGTCCAATCCATAATTGGCTTCTCCTGATTGATTGGCAACACGTTCGCTCATTCCCAATAGATAACTTCCAAAGCCTCATGTACAAGATCGGGTTGAATTTTCTTTATGGAAAAAGTGTTTTTGTGTCAGGGGAAGAAGAAGAAGAATTAGGAGCATAGTTACTGACCGCTAAAGGCGATGCCAGAGGAGGCAACTACGCAGGGTTGACTGCCATATACCTGGTTGTGTTAAACAAAATAAGTCATGCAGTCGTAGTAGCGTTCATAGTTTTTTTTTTTTTTTTTTTGAAAAAATGGGACGTTATCATGATAGGAGTCAATGGCCAAGGTAGTTCTCATTTATGCGTCTCTCTTTTGATAAGACCATTTTTTGTTCCTGTTTTTTATTTTTTGTTTGATGGTGGTTGGTGGCACTGTAATGATTTTGAACTTGCTTAAATGTATATTGATCTGTTTGATTGCTTCCATTTTTTATTTTTATTTTTGGTTGCACTTTTAAGACTGTTGTCTAAGCCTTGGTGGAGGGGAAGAAAAGGAAGATAAATTTGCAACATATCTTGTTTTCCGTTTCTTGAGATGCCATTTTTGTGGAATTGTGCTTTAGCAAGTAAATGATACTACTGAAGTGAGACTATAGTCGTGGCTTCATGTTCTAGTAATCTTCTTCCTTTTCCTTGTGATCATTGTGGCTTCGCTGGCATTTGCATCCTCTTAAGAAAATTGTTTATATGTACATTTACCATCTTTTGAAATCTATAACACCCGAGAAGTGTTTGATGAAGAAGAATATGGTAAATGGAGAGGAATATGTCCAGTGAAGTTTAGCATTTTATTTTGCATTCTTTTATATTTTCTTTGTTTTAAAGATTTGTTAAAGTAGCTATATATCTAGCTCAAGATCTTCAGATATACTATAAAACATAAATGCTTAATTAAAGGGCCAGTTGCATACCAAGATGCCAACTATCCAAGTATAAGAGCCCATTTAATGTAGTCTTGAATGCTTGAAGTTGCTATACTTCCATGTGAATAGAATATGGTTTTGTGACTAGTGATGATATGGATTATTTTTGTGACTAGTGATGACATGTGAAAAGAATATGGTTTTATTTTTGCTTAGTGATATATAAACCAGTAATTGCTTAGTGATTCAATGAACTCTTTAGTTTTGCACTTCATTTTTCTTGTTAAGAAATAGATTTCGTACTGATTTTGAATCTTGTTTTTCCCGCCAGAAAAGGTAACTCAAGTGCTGGAAGCAGAAGGAGATTTTGAAAAGTTTCTGCCTCTACAATTTTTGGCCGGAGCAAAAGCCAGTTGAGCAACTCCTTTTTTGATGCTATATGGAATGTTAATCTAGCTTTAGTATGAATTATTCCACTTTTTGTACTTCTCGGAATGATGGAAAAGATGTTTTTGATGTTGGGTCGATATTTTAAATTGGAAACATGTATAATGAAATTATTCTGAATATTGCGCAATGTATATGCGAGTTGAATACTGCATGGTTCTCTTAGTTTCAATGCAAGAGCGTATTTTCTCATTTTAATTATGATTTTTTTATATTTTTTGATGTCTTGTGTTTCTTGTATTTATTTATTACCACAAGCGCATTTTTGTAATTAGGTTGCAACGTGCAGAATAAAGAATATTATTTTCGGTAGCATAATATACATTAAAAATGCGAATTAATTTTTAAAAAATATTAAAATTACAACGTTCAAAAAATGCTGCAAAAGCAACGTTATTAATTTGAAAAAAGGGGTCTACCGCAACGTTCAAAAAACGCTGCAAAAGAGGGTTTACCGCTACGTTTAAAAAACGCTGCAAAAGAGGGTCTACCGCAACGTTCAAAAAACGCTGCAAAAGAGGGTCTACCGCAACGTTTAAAAAACGCTGCAAAAAGTCTTCCCTCAACGGCAACACTGACCTTCGCAGTGTTTGGAAAAACGTTGCAAAAACGCTTTTGCAGCGTTTTTTGGCCGCTGCAAAAGCCTATTTTTGGTGTAGTTACAATCTCCTCCTTTGGCTCAACTTAATTTCAAAAACAACTTTGAATTTTTAATGTCACTTCTGTGATTGTGTGTAGAATGTTTGTGAAATAAAGTACATGAGCTACTCCCCCAAGTTAGTTCTCTTAACTAACACACAGCTCTCCTAGCTTACATAACTCCCTTAACTCCATGAAACCAACCAATATATTACATAATATGCAGGTCAAGTAAAAAAATTAAACAGAACACAATATCAATCTGAAGTAATATACGTGCAAACAAAACAATTAGTGTTCATGTTCCATTATCATAACCCATCAAAAAAAAAAAACTTCTGTTGCCCCCTTTTTGAAACTAGCATGCTCACCATATAAAGTGAAACAAATAGGCAAATAATGAGATCAGAAAGTTAGAACAAAATGATAGAAATTCAATTAGTTGGCCCGTAGAAGGTTGGTTCGAACTGGCTGTCTAGAGTTGGGGTTTAATGTCTTTCTTGACTTCTTCAACTAGGTCAGACTTGGTTCTCTCTTCATCAGGAATGGTAAGGGCAGAATCATTGCTTTAGTCTAATGTGATAGGAAGTCAGAGCCTTATCTCTTTACTACTGCATGAATGGAATTGAATGGTACAAAGGATCATCAACCCCCCCTTACTCATACCTACCTACCATCTATAATCTTCAAACAAAGCTTGAGCCTCTGTTTGGTACACATTAAAATTTTCATTTTCATTTTTCTACTAATTTTCAACAACACATTTTTCAATAAAATAATACTTTTCATCATATCAATAACTTTTTCTTTTTTTTCAACCACACATTCTCCATCAATCTAATATTTTAGAATATATTCTTCCAAAATAATATGGCTCAAACACACCATAAACTACAAAATTCTAGATCAAATGCAATGAGTACTTTCTCAATCAATAAATTTGAATTTACCCCTCATATTCCATCTAGGTTTTGTTTCCAAACATTTTTGTTCAATTTTTTTAATGGATGCTAGAGTTTACTGCAAGTTTAGATCGCTGATTAAAAATCTATGAAAAGCCCACACATATCAATCGTGCATAAATCTGAAAATTTACTAAAAAATTGAATCAATCACAATATTTTTGGACAAATTTCACAATCGAATTAAAATTTTCAAGATAAACATGAAATTTTAATTTAGATGTTTGCTTACATTTAATTCAATTAATTTAATATATTGAAACATGAGTGTGTGATGGGAGACATAATTAATTATGAACTGTGTTCTAATCTAATTTGACACTTGCAATGACATCATGCAAAATCATGTTTCAAACCATACATTATCTCAAATTGTACATATACATTTTTTTGTATGCTCATGTGATGATTTTTTCTATATTATTTTAATTAACAATTTTTCAATTCATGGAGTTGATTTTCACGCAGTTATAAGGTAGCTTTTCTCTCACGATTTACGTTCATTCACTCACTTATGGTGGTAGCCATCTCTTCCAATGAATTTATCTATTTACACAACAACATATTATGGTGCAGAGAGGCACAGATATTGACCATAGGTCTATACTCAAACACATTTCACTTTAAAATGGCAATGTTAATATTGAGTGCTGAATTATTGAGCCCAAGATAAGTGAGCCCATTTACTTGGTTTTGGCCCAACCCGAAGAAGCATCCAGAATAACCCATTGGTTGTCACTAAGAGGAACTCGTGGATGAATGACAAGTGGATCTTGGCTGACCGTTGGATCTTGACTGTTGGCTATCTCATTTATATACCCCAAGACCTTTGGGATCAACAAAGGACTTCACTTGACGAACCCTAGTTTCTTTTTCTCTCGACTGCGCGATATTCTCCGTGATCAAATCTGTAAACCTTTGAGTATTTCTGTGTGATTTCTCATATACCAGTTAGAGAAAGGATGAGTGGATCTCTTAGTGAGATTATATTGTATTTTGAGGGTTTTCTGCTGTGTGTTTTGAGTTCGAACATTATCAGTTGTTCTGTAACTCTTCTTGCCTGAATATTGGGCTGTTTCTAGTGGATTTGAGCTATATCCTAACGGATGCTCAACGGGGGATTAGGCGTTGGATGTGGTCGCCGAACCTCCGGGGCCTTTGGCCAAAAATTCTTTGTGTTCTTTAAATTCTGCATCTTACTTTTCTTGATTAATTGGTTGGTTCACATATAAATCGCTATATCTGGGACCTACAGTGGTATCAGAGCCTTTTTTCTTTTTCAAAATAAAACTTCTTTCGTTTCGCGATTTATTTTTGTGACTACTCCATCTCTGAAAAATTTTAGATCTAATATCTCTCTGTCCTTTTACAGTGTGTGTTGTGAAAAGGGGTTCTCGTCTAGAATCTTGTGGTGTACTCTGGTAACAACTGATTACTAAATTGACTCTTGCAGCTCTGGTAACTCCTTCTTTAACCTCTGGTTTTAGTGGTTCTTTTAAATCCATAATACTAGTTAAGGGACCATCAGCCCCCCTGATTTACCTTTGTCTAGGGTTCCCTGTGAGACCCCTAGAATCTAAGGAAATCAGGGTACGGTGTTAAGAAATTCTTGGGGAGGGATCTTGATTAATCCAATGAGCACATACTTAGTATATATTCAGTTTTGGTAACTTCTTGAATCTGTTTAATCAAGCATAATTACTGAGCTGCTGTGAATCTTGATCTGTATAGTAATCTGCACTTTGTGTGTGTATATATATATACTCTGTGTATATACATTCCCTGTGAAATTGAGCAATTTTGTTCTTTTTCTTGTTTGTTCTATTTTTGTTAATAAGACACATCTGCACAGTATGACCACTAAAATTGATGTTCACCACTGGGATGGAAAAGGAGATTTCAATGTTTGGAGCCAGAAAATGAAAGCCCTTTTAATGACTCTTAAATGTACTAAAGCTCTTGATGAAACTTGGCCTGAAAATGTATCTGATGCAAGGAAGAGTGAACAAGATGAACTAGCCTGGAGCACCCTATTCCTTCATCTATCTGACTCTGTGATTAGAAAGATAGGTGTAACTGCTACTGCTGTAGAGCTATGGACAGCTCTGCAGAAGCAATATGTTACCAAATCTTTGCCCAATAAGTGTTTTCTTTGGAAACAATACTTTAGTCATAAGTTTGACCCTAATGCTGATCTAGAAGATAATATGGATAAGTTTAATAAGATCACACAAGATCTTATTAACTGTGGGGAAAAAATTTCTGATGATCAGAAAGTAGTATGTCTACTTAATGCTCTTAGTGACAAATATAAGGATGTCAAGAATGCCTTAGAGTATGGCAGGAGTGACCTGACTGTTGACATAATACACAGCTCTCTAAGAAACAGAGACTTAGAACTCAAGTCTGAACACAAGGAGGCTCTTCACATAGAGAAGGTCTTATCTAATCCTAAATCCTCCATAAAAGGCATGAGTAATTTCACTCAAGCCAATTTCCACAAAAGGGGAAATTTCCAAAAGAAGAAATGGGGGGATAATAACAAAGGAAAGGATAAGAAGGTGTATAATGGAAACAATAAAAACAGGAAGTGTTACTACTGTGGGAAGAGTGGTCACTTGATAAAAGACTGTTTTAAGAAAGCCAATGACATAGGGAAGGGAATCAATCATGAGAATGGAACTTCAGCTATTGCTGCCTCTTATAAGGAAGACAATGCTGATATTGGAGTTGCCTATGTTTCCTCTATGGAAAACTCTGATCAGAACTGGGTTCTGGACTCAGGCTGCTCTTTCTATATGAGTCCTAATGTCTGTTGGTTTTCTGACTTTACCAATCTTAGTGATGGTTGTGTAAGACTTGGGAACAATGAATCTTGTCTTGTTAAAGGTATTGGCAATATTGTCCTAAAAATGGAAAATGGTCAGATTCTGAGATTAAATCACATTAGGTATGTCCCTGCACTTAAAAGAAATCTCATTTCCTTGGGAGTTTTGGATGATGAGAAATATAAGATTGAAATAAGTAGTGGGTTAACCAACATCATCAAAAACCACAAACTTATTGTCAGTTCTTCCAAGATAAATGGGATTTATAGTGTAAAACCTGAATCTGTCCTAATGAGTAACTCTGTGAACTTAGTGACACAGATGGACCAATCAGAATTGTGGCATAAAAGGCTAGGTCATCTTAGTGAAAAGGGTTTAAAACACCTTTCAAAGGTTGGTGCCTTTGGAAGTGACAGTGTTCAGAAATTAACTTTCTGTGAACACTGTATAATGGGAAAACAAAACAGACTACCTTTTAAATCTGGCTTTCACAAGTCACAGAATATCCTTGAATACATTCACATTGATATCTGGGGTCCTGCTCCTACTTCTACTGCCTCAGGTTTTAGATACTATCTTCTTACCATTGATGATTTTTCTAGAAAAGTCTGGGTCTTCTTATTGAAATCAAAATCAGATACATTCCTTACTTTTAAGGATTGGAAAACCTTGATAGAAAATCAGACAGGTAGAAAAATCAAAGTTCTAAGGACTGACAATGGTTTAGAATTCTGCAATGCTGAATTTGATAATTACTGTAGTAATCAAGGTATTTTAAGACATAGGACTGTGACTTATACCCCCCAGCAAAATGGCATTGCTGAGAGGATGAACAGAACTCTTTTGGAAAGAACTAGATGTATGCTGATTAGTTCAGGTTTGCCCAAAATTTTCTGGGGTGAAGCAGTAAAAACTGCCTCCTATTTGATCAATAGGTGCCCATCTAGTGCTCTAGACTATAAAATCCCTGAACAAGTTTGGTCAGATTCTGTACCTGATTATACTCATCTCAAAACTTTTGGATGTGCTGCATATGCTCATCACATTGAGTCCAAACTTGACCCCATGTCTCAAAAGTGTGTCTTCCTTGGATATGGTGAAGGAATAAAAGGGTACAGACTCTGGGTTAAGGAATTAAGGGGGTATAAAGTGATTATTAGCAGATCAGTGGTGTTTAATGAAGGTGTTTTCCCATGTCTTGGTGACAAATCTGTAGAAAGAATCACTGAAAGGGATTTCACTATCACTGAAGTTGACTTCAGTAATCAAGATGTGGATATGCAGACACAAACTGAGGTGGAGACACCTCAGATTGAGCCTCTATTAATTACTGATGATGATGCCTCTGATGATAATCAAGTAACTGAACTTGCACATGACTTACAAGACTATCAGTTAACTAGAGACAGAGAAAGGAGGCAAATAAGACCTCCTTCTAGATTTCAATCTGCAGACTGTGTGTGTGTTCAAACTGAATCTGATTCTCTTATGTTTGAACCTGAATCCTATGAAGAGGCAGTTGCCTCTGAAGAGTCCTCTAAATGGGTTGAAGCCATGAAAGAAGATATGAGTTCTCTTCAAAAGAACAAAACCTGGACCTTAGTAGAAAAACCCAAAGATTGCAAATTGATTGACTGTAAGTGGGTCTACAAAATTAAAGAGGGTGAATTTAAATCTAATGATAGAAGATATAAAGCTAGACTGGTAGCTAAGGGTTTTACTCAAAGAGAAGACATAGACTTCACTGAAATTTTTTCACCTATGGTTAAATATACCTCCATTAGAATATTACTTGCCTTAGTTGCTCAATTTGATCTGGAATTGGAGCAACTTGATGTGAAAACTGCTTTCTTATATGGATCTTTAGATGAAACTATCTATATGGCTCAACCTCCAGGTTTTCAGGTAAAAGGTAAAGAACATTTGGTATATTTCTTGAATAAGTCCTTGTATGGTCTAAAACAAGCCCCAAGGCAATGGTATAAAAGGTTTGACACCTTTATACAAGGTTTGAAATTTATAAAATCTGAATATGATCCCTGTTTTTACTTCAAAAATGATGGAAAATTTGAATCATTATACCTGTTACTGTATGTTGATGATATGCTGTTAGCTGGTCATAACTCTGTTGTTGTTAATGATATAAAGCAAAAACTGAAACTTGAGTTTGAAATGAAAGATCTAGGACCTGCTAGGAAAATACTTGGTATGGAAATAAAAAGGGATAAACTTAATGGCATGTTATTCTTAACTCAGAATGCTTACATTGAAAAGGTAGTTAAGAGATTTTCATTACATGATGCAAAGCCTGTCAGTTTACCTCTGTCTGGTAATGTGAAACTTTCTATGGATCACTCACCTAAAACTGAAAATGAAAGAAATAGAATGCTGAATATTCCATATGCAAATGCTGTTGGGTCTGTCATGTATGTTATGGTGTGTTCTAGGCCTGATATTGCCTTTGCAGTGAGTGTCCTTAGTAGGTTTATGAGTAACCCTGGTGAGCTTCACTGGGAAACTATGAAGAATCTGATTAGATACCTCAAAGGAACCAAAAATCTAGGATTAATGTTCAAAATTGATAAAACTGGTCTTAGATTAAAGGGTTATGTTGACTCAGATTTTGCTGGGAACATAGATAACAGGAAATCCACCTCTGCATACTTTTATGTGTTAAATAATACTTGCATTAGTTGGAAGTCACAACTTCAGAAAATTGTTGCTCTATCATCCACCGAGGCTGAATACATTGCTGCCACTGAGGCAGCAAAAGAAGGCCTGTGGCTGATTGGATTATTAAATGAACTGCAACTTGTAGAAAATCAGGTGGAGCTATGTTCTGATAACCAAAGTGCTATTTTCTTGAGTAGAAATCCAGTTTTTCATGACAGATCTAAGCACATAGATGTTAAGTTCCATTTCATAAGAGATATAGTTGAAAAAGGTGATATAAGACTGGTTAAAATTTCAACAAAAATAAATCCTGCTGATGCAGGTACAAAAGTAATACCTATTGGAAAATTCTTTGACTCTTTAAGATTATTAAATCTTGAAGCCTACTAACTTTGTGTTTTTCTCTTTACAGGTAATAAGAGCAAATGAAGGGAAGTATACTTGAATCCACCTAGAACAGTTTTCAAAATTCAGCAAGGTGGAGATTGTTAATATTGAGTGCTGAATTATTGAGCCCAAGATAAGTGAGCCCATTTACTTGGTTTTGGCCCAACCCGAAGAAGCATCCAGAATAACCCATTGGTTGTCACTAAGAGGAACTCGTGGATGAATGACAAGTGGATCTTGCCTGACCGTTGGATCTTGACTGTTGGCTATCTCATTTATATACCCCAAGACCTTTGGGATCAACACACGGCTTCACTTGACGAAGCCTAGTTCTTTCTTTCTCTCGATTGCGCGATATTCTTTGTGATCAAATCTGTAAACTCATGAGTTTTTCTGAGTGATTTCTCATATACTAGTTAGAGAAAGAATGAGTGGATCTCTTAGTGAGATTGTACTGTATTTTGAGGGTGTTCTGTTGTGTGTTTGAGTTCGAACATTATCAGTTGTTCTGTAACTCTTCTTGCCTGAATATTGAGCTGTTTCTAGTGGATTTGAGCTATATCCTAACGAATGCTCAACGGGGATTAGGCGTTGGAAGTGGTCGTCGAACCTCCGGGGCCTTTGGCCAAAAATTCTTCGTGTTCTTTAATTCTGCATCTTATTTTATTTTCTTGATTAATTGGTTGATTCACATATAAATCGCTATATCTGGGACCAACACTTTATTTTTTATTTGAAAATAAATCCGAGTTTAAAACTTGACTTTTTATCAACTCATTCTAAATTAGAATGTTCACATCGACTTCTCCCACAAACAAGAAAGTAGTTTCCTCAATTGCCACTAGAAATAAAATTCCTCCTTACTTCTCTAGTACCAACCACGCCATTGGATTTTGAATATGAATGAGTTGGGGTCCCGTCCCTATATTGCTCGAGGGGAAGATATAATATTTTTTAAGATATAAACTTCAAGACTCTGTATAAGAACTCAAAAATTTTAAATGAGCGATTCGTAACATCTAAAAACACATTTAGGTACAACTGAAGTTCGAACACAAGCCATTGAACTAGGAACTATGGCTGGCCGGAAGTGGAGGCTGGTAGCCTACGTGTTTGGAAAGACTTGAAGGTGTTCGGAATACTCTAGAACATTGCAGAAAAAATAATAAGAGTCCTAGTGTAGAAAACTGCTAATAGGATTTTGAATAATCTTATGTGGTAGAGAGTGCTAGAGATTTTGAATAATCTTATTTGGTAATTTTCATATTAGTTTTCCTTAAAATTAAGTGATTTTCACAAATAAATGCAATATATAAGCACAACTTTTTAATGCATAATTTACTCTTTTTCTGTACATATATTTTTTAATCCCACACAAACATGATTCGACCTATTTACAAAGCAATTCAGCATTGATGAATTGTCAAAAAACTTGATTCCCGTTAAGTGTTTCAAAAGTGTAGAAAAGTAAACATAAGGATAAAAATTGAGTAATGCTATTCATCACCATTGGGGTTACAAACACAGTCTAGATGGCGTTAATGTGACATTAAATGATAAGTGAAATTAAATAAGTCATTTAATTTCACATTTCATTTAACTTATTATTTAGAGCCACCTAAACTGTGTTTGCAACCCCACTGAGGATGAATAATATTATTCATAAAAATTGGAGAGTATTTAGACTGGCATGGAGGAAATCTTATCTGTAGTGGTAAGTTTTCTTAATCTTTGATTTAAAGTTTGTTTTTTATATAAAATAACCAGTTTCATAGTAATAATTAATCACGTCTTTAGGATATTAATTATTCCTCACTAGTTGTTAATCATATTATAAAGACATTTCTTAATGACGATGTTATAGAGCTCACGAAAAAAAAAAAAAAAAAATTACGTCATTACTGATATACAGGTTGAAACTTAAAATCAATTCAGGAGAAGCATGCATGTCTTAGGTCTTGGAATTTGTTTCCGTCGTTATTTTTTTCTTTCTGTACTCAGTTACGGGATAAACAAGTTACTTTATATCCTGTAGGGATTAAGATGAGCAATTAACTAGGCCCAAGCCCACACCACCCGGCCCAAGTGAGGTTCCAACCCAAAACCAATTGGTAATGGGTGGAGTAGCCCACTTGGGTTATATGGTGGATTTCTTTTCTTCTCCCAACCGATGTGGGACTTCTTGTTTGCTCCCAACAATCCTCCCCTCAAACGAAGGACCACATCATTGAGTCTTCCCCTCAAACGATAATTCATCCGCCAATCATCTTGTACCGCCGTTATTACTGTCGCCCCAGACCAAACGGGACCCGCCGCCTAACCACCAATGTCAGGAAGACTTTCGACACAAGGCACCTCAAACGGGAATGATTTTTAGCCCGATCGCCATCGCACTTTCTACTGCGTTCCTCCGACCCTGAGCTCTGATACCAGTTGTTGGGTTTATGGACACCATATATCTCCACATTGGTATGATATTGTCCACTTTGGGCCTAAGCCCTCATGGATTTGCTTTTGGGCTTTACCCCAAAAGACCTCATACCAATAGAGATATTGTCCTACACTTATAAACCCATCATATTTCCCATGTCTAGCAAATGTGGGACTTCTTTTGCTCCCAACAATTCTCCCCTCAAACGAAGGACCACATCATTGTGGCCTCCCCTCAAACGATAATCCATCCGTCAATCATCTTGTACCGCCGTCATTGCCGTCACCCTCGACCAAACGGGACCCGCCGCCTGACCATCACATTTTTTATGTCAGGAAGACTTTCGACACAAGGCACCTCAAACGCGGATGATTTTTTGTCAGATCGTGAGGCTAATTAGGGGACCTCCATCACGCTTTCCATTGCGTTCCTCCGGCTAAGTTTTTGGGCCCTGGCTCTAATACCACTTGTTGGGTTTATAGACACCACATATCTCCACATTGGTATGATATTGTCCACTTTGGGCCTAAGCCCTCATGGATTTGCTTTTGTGCTTTACCCCAAAAGGCCTCATACCAATGGAGATATTGTCCTACATTTATAAACCCATCATATTTCCCATGTTTAGCCGATGTGGGACTTCTTTTGCTCCCAACATATCCGAATCAAAACAATGAAAGAGCTGGAACATAGAATCATGGGCATGTAAAGATTGATTTTTTGATGTTTTTCCTTTCTTATTTGCTTATATCAGAAAGATTCATCCCTCTCCATTTTGTGTTAAGGTGTAGATATTTGCAAGACTTTTTAAATGGCATTGTAAAGAGCTCCTTATCAAACAAAGTTATGTCATTAATGATCAAGATAATTCATGGGTCATAAAAACAGAAATATATGGAAACGTGTGGATGAAGAAGTTCTAGTTCTGGAGGAAGACACTTGAATTCGTGTCATGGTTTTTTTTTTCTTAGAGAGTGAGATTACTTACAAGTCTGCATACGGCAGCCCATATATTTTGTGTTAAAAAATGAGATATAACTGAATGTGAATATTTGTGTTCACAGCTTTTGCCTTGTGTTGAATCAGGCATGACATAACTTGTTTACTTCCATGATTGAATAATTTGAACACCTTAACAACTAAAGGGAAATAAGTATTGATTTTTTATATAAAAAATAAACTTAAAAAAAAAAAAAAGGGGAAGCTTATCAGTGCAGATAAGATTACCACCCTTATTTCTAAATTAAAATATGTAGAGGGACAACTTCAAATTTATGTTTAAGCATCTTCAGTGATATGATATTTTTAGAGATCAACTAGCTCATCAGCCTCTCCTAGTTTACATTGAGACGATCTATACAAATTGCTGCTGTAGTAGCACAAAACTTGATATCAATCGATTTAATGACCTATTATACGGAACGTACTTTTATAAAGTATAGACAACACTGGGTCTCCTAATATGAAAACTACGTTATCTTCGTCGTCGCACTCGATAAGGGCACTAGTGTCAAATGTGCTTTTTTCAAGTGCTAGGCTATATATATATAGAAAAGATTTAAAGAATATGCATCATCATTGTATCGTTGATTTTATCACGTGCAATCTAAATTGATCGCTTCAATATTCTAGTAAACTTGTTAAATTCAACGTAATAAACTGGGAACTTGCTAAATTGCCAGCTCTATGCACAATTTCAAAGACAAGTGTCAGCAAAAATCGACACATCGATTGAATGAAAGATAAAAAGAACGCCATGGGTTGGCTACTAACCAAGTTCAGTAATTCCCAGATGTGTGAGATTTAGGGAAAATATGGGGATAGGAGAAGTCTGCATGCAAAGGTAACATGGGTTTCTAAGACATCACGTGGCATGGTTCATTCTATTGGATAAATGGCCATTCCGACCTCATCCTTACATGGTATTTCTGATGGTTCAATTGTCAGATTCTCAGACAAATTTTGACAGTAACTCTCATGTGTCCTTGTTTATAATTATTTTTTCTTTTTCGAGAATCGAGAAAGGATTGTGTATGTGGCTTCTTACACTAGACACGTGGCCTTCATCTTCTACCTTGTTGGCAACAAGTTGGTGCTGTGAAGTTTTAGAAGACATAGCAGAAGCACCAGAGAAGGGGACAGAGATCGGAGCAAATGCTAATATTTCATATCTATATGATTATATCCCTTGTTTGAGCCCCATTTTTATGCTAAAATGATTTTGTAATAGTGATATTTTGGAGAATGTATGGTTGAAAAGTAATGAAATTTTTTGAATTTATATATAAATTATTTTTTTAGTAAAATGTGTAGTTAAAAATAAATTTGAAAAAAATAAATAAATTATGGATAATGAGGCTCAAACATGGGCGTAGTTCGATTGTGTAGAGGACAATATTTCAAATATTTAATTATTATAGGTGTCAAAATGTGTATAGCGTCAAAGCCTCAATAGGTCCCAACTTAGGTCCAGTCCTGTTCATAATGGTTCACATTATGGGTCGGGATGGCTGCATGAGGTTTTCGATAGGACTATTATTTAATCGACATGTGTATTAAATAATTCAGACATACTATTTAATTTAAATTCATGCATGAATAAATAATTTAAATGTCAATTTAATACTCACAAAGGAATATTGAGCCCCATTTTTATAATAAATTTTGTAGAAAAAATTATTATTTTTTATTAATGTATGGTTAAATGTATGATTTTTTTTTAATTTTTTTTTTTGACTTAAGTGCATAATTATTTATTAAAAGAATATGTAATTGAAAATGAAATAAGGGAAAATGAGTTTAAAAAAATGAAATACAAAAAGGGGGCAAAGTTTCGTACTTCGAGAATATTATAAATTTTTCTTGTTTGGGAGATATGTAGCCCATCCAAACTGTGTCGGATAGTCAAAACGTCCTTAAAAAAAATCATGAATAACTATAAAGAATTAGAAAAGAGGTCATTGATAGGATGAGTCTGGTTTGTGCTCGAGCTCGAGCTCGAGCTCGAAACTTTTTAAGTTGACACACATAAATATAAGTCCCTAAAGACAAAGTCGTTTCAAAATCGGCTATCGACACCTCCATTTATTAAAAGAATATGTAATTGAAAATGAAATAAGGGAAAATGAGTTTAAAAAAATGAAATACAAAAAGGGGGCAAAGTTTCGTACTTCGAGAATATTATAAATTTTTCTTGTTTGGGAGATATGTAGCCCATCCAAACTGTGTCGGATAGTCAAAACGTCCTTAAAAAAAATCATGAATAACTATAAAGAATTAGAAAAGAGGTCATTGATAGGATGAGTCTGGTTTGTGCTCGAGCTCGAAACTTTTTAAGTTGACACACATAAATATAAGTCCCTAAAGACAAAGTCGTTTCAAAATCGGCTATCGACACCTCCATTTATTAAAAGAATATGTAATTGAAAATGAAATAAGGGAAAATGAGTTTAAAAAAATGAAATACAAAAAGGGGGGCAAAGTTTCGTACTTCGAGAATATTATAAATTTTTCTTGTTTGGGAGATATGTAGCCCATCCAAACTGTGTCGGATAGTCAAAACGTCCTTAAAAAAAATCATGAATAACTATAAAGAATTAGAAAAGAGGTCATTGATAGGATGAGTCTGGTTTGTGCTCGAGCTCGAAACTTTTTAAGTTGACACACATAAATACAAGTCCCTAAAGACAAAGTCGTTTCAAAATCGGCTATCGACACCTCCATTTATTAAAAGAATATGTAATTGAAAATGAAATAAGGGAAAATGAGTTTAAAAAAATGAAATACAAAAAGGGGGGCAAAGTTTCGTACTTCGAGAATATTATAATTTTTTCTTGTTTGGGAGATATGTAGCCCATCCAAACTGTGTCGGATAGTCAAAACGTCCTTAAAAAAAATCATGAATAACTATAAAGAATTAGAAAAGAGGTCATTGATAGGATGAGTCTGGTTTGTGCTCGAGCTCGAAACTTTTTAAGTTGACACACATAAATATAAGTCCCTAAAGACAAAGTCGTTTCAAAATCGGCTATCGACACCTCCATTTATTAAAAGAATATGTAATTGAAAATGAAATAAGGGAAAATGAGTTTAAAAAAATGAAATACAAAAAGGGGGCAAAGTTTCGTACTTCGAGAATATTATAAATTTTTCTTGTTTGGGAGATATGTAGCCCATCCAAACTGTGTCGGATAGTCAAAACGTCCTTAAAAAAAATCATGAATAACTATAAAGAATTAGAAAAGAGGTCATTGATAGGATGAGTCTGGTTTGTGCTCGAGCTCGAAACTTTTTAAGTTGACACACATAAATATAAGTCCCTAAAGACAAAGTCGTTTCAAAATCGGCTATCGACACCTCCATTTATTAAAAGAATATGTAATTGAAAATGAAATAAGGGAAAATGAGTTTAAAAAAATGAAATACAAAAAGGGGGCAAAGTTTCGTACTTCGAGAATATTATAAATTTTTCTTGTGTGGGAGATATGTAGCCCATCCAAACTGTGTCGGATAGTCAAAACGTCCTTAAAAAAAATCACGAATAACTATAAAGAATTGCAAAAGAGGTCATTGATAAGATGAGTCTGGTCTCTGCTCGAGCTCAAAACTTTTTAAGTCGACACACATAAATATAAGTCCCTAAAGACAAAGTCGTTTCAAAATTGGCTATCGACACCTCCATTTTACTAAAGAGAAAATTCTTAATAAGCATGTTCATGTCGAGTTTGAGATCAATAATTATTTAGTTGTATATATTTGGATGGGAAAGGGTGAGATACATAATTTATATGGAAGTAAGAAGAAATTGGGGATTTTTTGTTTTGTAGCATAATTGAAATATAAGATATACGAATGAAAATATGTCACTGCATGAGTAAGCAATATTGCTACAGACAGAAACATTATTAAACCGTTGCACTCACTGCCAAAACAGATTGGTTAAGACAAGAGAGGAACAAGTGCAACTAAGGCTCTGTTTGATTTCCATTTATAATTTTTTGTCATAATAATTTTTTTAAGAATGTGTATTTAATAATTTTGTCATACTTAATTCTTGAGCAACACGACCCCTTCCTTTTTATTTTCTATACTTTTTTTTTATTAAGTCCTATTAAATAAATTTTTTTTTTTTTCAAATTATAAGTTGGTGGATCCTATGAAATATATAATTAAGAAATAGATAAAATTTGTGGATTCAATGAAATGTGTGATTAAAAATAAAATTTGATCAACTCATAATCTGTGTTTGATCTCTACTATTTTCAAAATATATTTTCCTTTATTTTTTTCAACACCATATTCTTCAATAAAATAATATTATACGCAGACACAAATATTTTCCTTATTTTCTAACCACATATTCTCCATAAATATATTATTTCAAAATGCATTCCTAAAAAAAAAAAAAAAAAAAAAATGGGGCTCAAACATGCATATAATATTTAAAAAATAAAAAAAATCAAATAGAGACTAAGCCCTTATTTGATCCCATTTTTAAAAAAAAATATATTTTTCTCTATTCTTTTCAACAACATATTTTTAATAAAATAATATTACTTCAAAAAACTTTTATTTTTGTAACAACGCATTCTCTATCAATTTACTTTTTCAAAATGTATTCTACACCAAAAATGGGAATCAAACATGCCCTAAATTTGTTAACTTGTTATGTGGTCAATGAATAATATATTAAATGCCTATTTGATTCTCATTAATTGGAAAAAAAAAAAAGAGTTTTGAATAGCATTTTTAGGAAAAATGTGTGGTTCAAAAGTAGAAAAAAAATTCGGTATACATATAGAATATTTTATTGTGTGAACGTGTGATTGAAAATGATCATGTAGCAAATCATAAAATAAATTAAAATTGGCACTAAGCCTATGTAAGTGAGCATTTTTTTTTATTTTTATTTTTTAAATTGAGTTTTGCAAGTGAATTTTTAGAGAATGTACAGTTAAAAGATAAGAAAAAATTTTAGGATTGCTTAAAATATATTTTATTGAGAAATATGTGGTTAAAAATAAATTTGAAATTTTTTTTTTTTTTGATAATGAGATCAAGGCTAATATTCCCCATTCTTTTAACTTCATGATTGGCTCCGATTAAATTAAGATTCATTTTTTTCACTCTTCTTATCAACCACACATTTTTTAATAAAATAATATTATATGTAGACCTAAAAAAAAACTTCTTTTTCAACAACGCATTCTTAAAAAAATTACAATTCCCCTCGTTATAATTTGAAAAAATTACAAACCTAAAAAAAAATTTCTTTTTTTAAACACACATTTTCCAAAAATTACAATTTCCCTCGTTATATTTTGGAAAAATGGAGCCCAAATAGGTCGATCATAGAAAAAACTCCATCTACTTTCTTGATTTACGGGCACATCTTGCGCCCATGGCTTTATATATATAATATTAATAAAATAATATTATATGTAGACCTAAAAAAAATCTTCTTTTTCAACAACGCATTCTTAAAAAAATTACAATTCCCCTCGTTATAATTTGAAAAAATTACAAACCTAAAAAAAAATTTCTTTTTTTAAACACACATTTTCCAAAAATTACAATTTCCCTCGTTATATTTTGGAAAAATGGAGCCCAAACAGGTCGATCATAGAAAAAACTCCATCTACTTTCTTGATTTACGGGCACATCTTGCGCCCATGGCTTTATATATATAATATTAATAAAATAATATTATATGTAGACCTAAAAAAAATCTTCTTTTTCAACAACGCATTCTTAAAAAAATTACAATTCCCCTCGTTATAATTTGAAAAAATTACAAACCTAAAAAAAAATTTCTTTTTTTAAACACATTTTCCAAAAATTACAATTTCCCTCGTTATATTTTGGAAAAATGGAGCCCAAACAGGTCGATCATAGAAAAAACTCCATCTACTTTCTTGATTTACGGGCACATCTTGCGCCCATGGCTTTATATATATATATATATATATATATATATATATATATATATATATATAAAGGCTAGGTCTTGCTTGCTTAATTTATTTCACAAATACACCAATAAAATAATTAAATAATTTTTTTTGAATTATTTATATTACAATAATAATACATTTCATTTTGTTAGGTGTGTTACACTTTTTTGTAACACGTATAATATAATGTGTTGTATTACACACTTATTTATTGCAGTATAAGTTCATCCGGATAGGTGTCCATCCACAAGTTTTAATTAGATATACTACCTTTTTAACTTTCAAATTTTCAATTATACTGGTTTTCATTTTATTTTTTTTATACATTGGTACTTGTTGCCTATCATATTTACTGGTTTTTAAAATTTCTTATCTGTTAATTAATGGTTATTATTGTTAGAAATGGTTATATAAAAGTTGGTTTTTATCAATTATTTTAGTGAGTCTCGATAGTTGAATAAGGTTTCTTTGATCAAGTGTATTCTACTCCGTAAATATATCAACATAAAATGAGAAATTAAAGTTAAAAGATGTCACTTGAAGTTGAAATAAAATTATGGTGAAATTGGAAATGTGTCGAATTCCACATAAAAAATGTAGTAGTACCAATAACCTTTGAAGGAGAGATTACATGCATACTAGTAGGTTCGTCCAAAGTCTACAAACATGCGTCGATAGACTTGGGCTTGAGTCCAAGTTGATATTTATATTCTTGATTAAATTAACTAGTCCTGGTTTGTTGTAGCTAAAGCTCACATTTGTAGTAGATTTCGATAAAATCGATGAAATGTGTGGTTAAAAAGTTATAGGTCCCATAAAATATGCAATCATGCTATATGTACATCTTGTTTTACATCATTTTCTACTTTGTGCTACGTGTCGGTACATGATTAGATAGTTTTTAAAAACAATACACTTTTCCGCTTGACACTTTTCGAACTTGTACACAATGTACGCTGAGATGTAATATATGGAACGTACATTTAACATAATTCTAAAATATGTAATTGAAATTAACTATTGACATTGACTTAGATTTTGGTTCTGATTTTTATTCATGCCAAACCGGGCCAAAATATATTTATATGATATTATTTATTTATCTTTCGAATTTTAAGTGTGTAATACGTGTCGATTTCTAAAAGATGACGATTTGTCTATTCAAATCAGTTGTCTAATTAATTCTGTCTAGACAAGTTGTGTCCGTTCAAGACAACTTTTCAGCAATTTGTCTTTTGAAAACAACATTTCAACTTCTATAAATGGATTCACAAATTTTGAATTTTATTCTTTCCAAAAATATTTTTTAGCAAATAATATTCTTTTCTTTCATACATTCCATATTTTTGCAATTCAGTCCCAAATACTAATTTCTTGCATATATTAGTCATCTTTCGAGTAAGAGAGATTAAATCATTAGTATCTTCGTTAAGTCATATTATAAGCCGATGTCGTTTGTATCTTGAGAGACGAGTATCGAAAGATTGTCCGCACCAATACAAGAGATTATCGTCTTATAGAGAAATAGTCGAACTCTTGCTTCGACCATATTCATTTCTATTTTGTTTCCTTTTTCAAAAAGTTGAAACTCTGTCCGATTTTTCACTTATCCTGCATTATTCCCTATTTTGCAACTTAATCCCGAATATTATTTTCTTGCAATATTAGTCCTTCCGATTTCGAGAGATCAAAGCATCAGTAAGTTCGCTAGATCTTATAACTTGGAGTGCTACTATTACAAGTAAAAGTCGTTGTATCTTGAGAGAAAGAGTGCTAAAGGATTATCAATATCAGTGTAGGGCATTATCGTCTTAACGAAATAGAGTTGAAATGTTGTCTCGAGCATAATAATTTCCACTTTAATTACTTTATTCAATAAGTTGAAACCCTATCTGATAACTTAAGAAACCAGCCAAGCAATGGCCTTGTTATTTATAAGGGGTGTGGCTATGCCGTGTTCTCGGTGTATGCGTGAAGTGAATCTTCTATACCGTCCATAGTTTGCGGGCAATTCATCTTCATGCATTTTGGACCGTTGTCGCTGGAGATTGCACTTAGTGCTAGGCTTCCGCTGTCGGTCCGGCCCGGATGCTGAAACTGAACGTACTTTTGTTAGTCATTCTGGTTGTATCGACTTGCGTCTGTCCCTCTGTCTCTGATCCTTTCAAGCATAGAATGAAGCGAGTGGGGATTGATGTGTTTCACTTACCAAAACATTATTTTTTAATATAAATTTGTAAAAGTAAAATTCATTATATTTATATTTTTCCCTACCATTCCTAATTTTAATAAAAGTAACTCCAGATTTTTATGGAAAAAAAAAAAAACGTATCTTCCTCCAAGAATCTCCTCTCTCGTAACTGAGAATTCATCAACCCGAATTACGTTATTAAACCAGCATTTTTTTTTTCGATGCATCTTAACGTCTTGATTTTTCAAGGTTGGACATCGAATTACTCACTCATTTTTCTTTTACCTTTTGCTAACCATGTTTGTTGTTGCCACATTATCTACTACTATTTTACTTTATTTTGCTATTGCAACCTATGACCTCTTAGCTTCGGACTTTACTTCACGATATCGGAGAAATTTTCCTCAACCACCAAGCAGCAACCGTGGAGGACACCGGCATTAATTACCAACATAATGAGTAATTTGCCTAGAATTGATAAATTATGCATAATTTTCCTTATGAACAATATGTGATGTTGCACTTTTTTACATCAATTTAACACTTTATTCGCTTGTTACACTAGGTTAATGAAGGATATGTATGTGTTATCGTGATTTTTGTTGCAGGTTGTTGACTAAGGTTATGCATTTGGGAAAAATGCATGGTTCGGGGATTTATTTTAACGAAGTAAAAAATCAGGTCCCAATGTTTAAATTTGTAAAATTCAGGTTTTTTCCATGAATTAATTAATTATATTTTACAATTAATCTATTAAATTAAATATTTAATTGTAATATAATATAATTGACTCACCCCACCCCACCCCACCCCACCCCCACCGCTCCGGTGACCGGCGACTGTTCTCCGGCCATGCTTAATTCCGACGACTATTTTCCGATGACCGTTGGCCGCCGCATAATTTCGGTGACTGCTCCGATTCCAAGGTCACAGATTAGTTTGAGGTCACAAATGAAAAAATTTATAGGTCACAGATTTTTTATTGATCACAAGTTAAGAAAATTTGTTGGTCACAGATCAAAAAAATTATATGTCAATGTCACGTATTTTCAAATTTGTAAGTCACAGTTCAATAGCTAAGTCACAGACACTAAAAAAATCGGTTCAGCCAGGTCACAGACAAAAAAAAAAAAATCCACAACAGTTCAATAACTAGGCCACAGACACTAAAAAAATCATTACAGTTCAATAGCTATGTCACAGACAAAAAAAAAAAAAAAACTACCACAGTTCAATAGCTTGGTCACATACAAAAAATAAAAAATAAAAATCACCACAGTTCAAAATTTAGGTCACAGACACCACCACAAAATCAAAAAATCACTGCACCACCATTTGCAAAATTGCAAATCACCATTTTCATTTTCAAAAACCCATCACATTATGCAAATCAGATCTGAGAATGAAGAAAAATTCAAAATAAAAAATAATTCCAAAAAAGATCCTGCTCATGTGACGCTGCTGAACCGGCAGTAGCGTCACAGCTGCGAATCGCTGCTGCCGCATCAGATGGAGGGAAAGAGGAAGGGGAGCGGAGAGAGAGGGGGAGAGAGAGGGGGGGGGGGGGGA
>CM032624.1:34342415-34416782 GCA_019097785.1 Fraxinus excelsior | reverse complement strand
TAAGACTTGCGTAATATGGCTTATTCAGTAGTTTTCATCTTTCACTAAACTCAAATTTGTCTTAGCAAAGGATAAGGAATACCTTTCGGAGGGGCAACACGGAAAAAAGTCCCAGAAAGCTAACCACAAAAAGAAAGCTTATCATCCAGCCTATTGCTGGGTTCTTGTAGTCCAATCCATAATTGGCTTCTCCTGATTGATTGGCAACACGTTCGCTCATTCCCAATAGATAACTTCCAAAGCCTCATGTACAAGATCGGGTTGAATTTTCTTTATGGAAAAAGTGTTTTTGTGTCAGGGGAAGAAGAAGAAGAATTAGGAGCATAGTTACTGACCGCTAAAGGCGATGCCAGAGGAGGCAACTACGCAGGGTTGACTGCCATATACCTGGTTGTGTTAAACAAAATAAGTCATGCAGTCGTAGTAGCGTTCATAGTTTTTTTTTTTTTTTTTTTGAAAAAATGGGACGTTATCATGATAGGAGTCAATGGCCAAGGTAGTTCTCATTTATGCGTCTCTCTTTTGATAAGACCATTTTTTGTTCCTGTTTTTTATTTTTTGTTTGATGGTGGTTGGTGGCACTGTAATGATTTTGAACTTGCTTAAATGTATATTGATCTGTTTGATTGCTTCCATTTTTTATTTTTATTTTTGGTTGCACTTTTAAGACTGTTGTCTAAGCCTTGGTGGAGGGGAAGAAAAGGAAGATAAATTTGCAACATATCTTGTTTTCCGTTTCTTGAGATGCCATTTTTGTGGAATTGTGCTTTAGCAAGTAAATGATACTACTGAAGTGAGACTATAGTCGTGGCTTCATGTTCTAGTAATCTTCTTCCTTTTCCTTGTGATCATTGTGGCTTCGCTGGCATTTGCATCCTCTTAAGAAAATTGTTTATATGTACATTTACCATCTTTTGAAATCTATAACACCCGAGAAGTGTTTGATGAAGAAGAATATGGTAAATGGAGAGGAATATGTCCAGTGAAGTTTAGCATTTTATTTTGCATTCTTTTATATTTTCTTTGTTTTAAAGATTTGTTAAAGTAGCTATATATCTAGCTCAAGATCTTCAGATATACTATAAAACATAAATGCTTAATTAAAGGGCCAGTTGCATACCAAGATGCCAACTATCCAAGTATAAGAGCCCATTTAATGTAGTCTTGAATGCTTGAAGTTGCTATACTTCCATGTGAATAGAATATGGTTTTGTGACTAGTGATGATATGGATTATTTTTGTGACTAGTGATGACATGTGAAAAGAATATGGTTTTATTTTTGCTTAGTGATATATAAACCAGTAATTGCTTAGTGATTCAATGAACTCTTTAGTTTTGCACTTCATTTTTCTTGTTAAGAAATAGATTTCGTACTGATTTTGAATCTTGTTTTTCCCGCCAGAAAAGGTAACTCAAGTGCTGGAAGCAGAAGGAGATTTTGAAAAGTTTCTGCCTCTACAATTTTTGGCCGGAGCAAAAGCCAGTTGAGCAACTCCTTTTTTGATGCTATATGGAATGTTAATCTAGCTTTAGTATGAATTATTCCACTTTTTGTACTTCTCGGAATGATGGAAAAGATGTTTTTGATGTTGGGTCGATATTTTAAATTGGAAACATGTATAATGAAATTATTCTGAATATTGCGCAATGTATATGCGAGTTGAATACTGCATGGTTCTCTTAGTTTCAATGCAAGAGCGTATTTTCTCATTTTAATTATGATTTTTTTATATTTTTTGATGTCTTGTGTTTCTTGTATTTATTTATTACCACAAGCGCATTTTTGTAATTAGGTTGCAACGTGCAGAATAAAGAATATTATTTTCGGTAGCATAATATACATTAAAAATGCGAATTAATTTTTAAAAAATATTAAAATTACAACGTTCAAAAAATGCTGCAAAAGCAACGTTATTAATTTGAAAAAAGGGGTCTACCGCAACGTTCAAAAAACGCTGCAAAAGAGGGTTTACCGCTACGTTTAAAAAACGCTGCAAAAGAGGGTCTACCGCAACGTTCAAAAAACGCTGCAAAAGAGGGTCTACCGCAACGTTTAAAAAACGCTGCAAAAAGTCTTCCCTCAACGGCAACACTGACCTTCGCAGTGTTTGGAAAAACGTTGCAAAAACGCTTTTGCAGCGTTTTTTGGCCGCTGCAAAAGCCTATTTTTGGTGTAGTTACAATCTCCTCCTTTGGCTCAACTTAATTTCAAAAACAACTTTGAATTTTTAATGTCACTTCTGTGATTGTGTGTAGAATGTTTGTGAAATAAAGTACATGAGCTACTCCCCCAAGTTAGTTCTCTTAACTAACACACAGCTCTCCTAGCTTACATAACTCCCTTAACTCCATGAAACCAACCAATATATTACATAATATGCAGGTCAAGTAAAAAAATTAAACAGAACACAATATCAATCTGAAGTAATATACGTGCAAACAAAACAATTAGTGTTCATGTTCCATTATCATAACCCATCAAAAAAAAAAAACTTCTGTTGCCCCCTTTTTGAAACTAGCATGCTCACCATATAAAGTGAAACAAATAGGCAAATAATGAGATCAGAAAGTTAGAACAAAATGATAGAAATTCAATTAGTTGGCCCGTAGAAGGTTGGTTCGAACTGGCTGTCTAGAGTTGGGGTTTAATGTCTTTCTTGACTTCTTCAACTAGGTCAGACTTGGTTCTCTCTTCATCAGGAATGGTAAGGGCAGAATCATTGCTTTAGTCTAATGTGATAGGAAGTCAGAGCCTTATCTCTTTACTACTGCATGAATGGAATTGAATGGTACAAAGGATCATCAACCCCCCCTTACTCATACCTACCTACCATCTATAATCTTCAAACAAAGCTTGAGCCTCTGTTTGGTACACATTAAAATTTTCATTTTCATTTTTCTACTAATTTTCAACAACACATTTTTCAATAAAATAATACTTTTCATCATATCAATAACTTTTTCTTTTTTTTCAACCACACATTCTCCATCAATCTAATATTTTAGAATATATTCTTCCAAAATAATATGGCTCAAACACACCATAAACTACAAAATTCTAGATCAAATGCAATGAGTACTTTCTCAATCAATAAATTTGAATTTACCCCTCATATTCCATCTAGGTTTTGTTTCCAAACATTTTTGTTCAATTTTTTTAATGGATGCTAGAGTTTACTGCAAGTTTAGATCGCTGATTAAAAATCTATGAAAAGCCCACACATATCAATCGTGCATAAATCTGAAAATTTACTAAAAAATTGAATCAATCACAATATTTTTGGACAAATTTCACAATCGAATTAAAATTTTCAAGATAAACATGAAATTTTAATTTAGATGTTTGCTTACATTTAATTCAATTAATTTAATATATTGAAACATGAGTGTGTGATGGGAGACATAATTAATTATGAACTGTGTTCTAATCTAATTTGACACTTGCAATGACATCATGCAAAATCATGTTTCAAACCATACATTATCTCAAATTGTACATATACATTTTTTTGTATGCTCATGTGATGATTTTTTCTATATTATTTTAATTAACAATTTTTCAATTCATGGAGTTGATTTTCACGCAGTTATAAGGTAGCTTTTCTCTCACGATTTACGTTCATTCACTCACTTATGGTGGTAGCCATCTCTTCCAATGAATTTATCTATTTACACAACAACATATTATGGTGCAGAGAGGCACAGATATTGACCATAGGTCTATACTCAAACACATTTCACTTTAAAATGGCAATGTTAATATTGAGTGCTGAATTATTGAGCCCAAGATAAGTGAGCCCATTTACTTGGTTTTGGCCCAACCCGAAGAAGCATCCAGAATAACCCATTGGTTGTCACTAAGAGGAACTCGTGGATGAATGACAAGTGGATCTTGGCTGACCGTTGGATCTTGACTGTTGGCTATCTCATTTATATACCCCAAGACCTTTGGGATCAACAAAGGACTTCACTTGACGAACCCTAGTTTCTTTTTCTCTCGACTGCGCGATATTCTCCGTGATCAAATCTGTAAACCTTTGAGTATTTCTGTGTGATTTCTCATATACCAGTTAGAGAAAGGATGAGTGGATCTCTTAGTGAGATTATATTGTATTTTGAGGGTTTTCTGCTGTGTGTTTTGAGTTCGAACATTATCAGTTGTTCTGTAACTCTTCTTGCCTGAATATTGGGCTGTTTCTAGTGGATTTGAGCTATATCCTAACGGATGCTCAACGGGGGATTAGGCGTTGGATGTGGTCGCCGAACCTCCGGGGCCTTTGGCCAAAAATTCTTTGTGTTCTTTAAATTCTGCATCTTACTTTTCTTGATTAATTGGTTGGTTCACATATAAATCGCTATATCTGGGACCTACAGTGGTATCAGAGCCTTTTTTCTTTTTCAAAATAAAACTTCTTTCGTTTCGCGATTTATTTTTGTGACTACTCCATCTCTGAAAAATTTTAGATCTAATATCTCTCTGTCCTTTTACAGTGTGTGTTGTGAAAAGGGGTTCTCGTCTAGAATCTTGTGGTGTACTCTGGTAACAACTGATTACTAAATTGACTCTTGCAGCTCTGGTAACTCCTTCTTTAACCTCTGGTTTTAGTGGTTCTTTTAAATCCATAATACTAGTTAAGGGACCATCAGCCCCCCTGATTTACCTTTGTCTAGGGTTCCCTGTGAGACCCCTAGAATCTAAGGAAATCAGGGTACGGTGTTAAGAAATTCTTGGGGAGGGATCTTGATTAATCCAATGAGCACATACTTAGTATATATTCAGTTTTGGTAACTTCTTGAATCTGTTTAATCAAGCATAATTACTGAGCTGCTGTGAATCTTGATCTGTATAGTAATCTGCACTTTGTGTGTGTATATATATATACTCTGTGTATATACATTCCCTGTGAAATTGAGCAATTTTGTTCTTTTTCTTGTTTGTTCTATTTTTGTTAATAAGACACATCTGCACAGTATGACCACTAAAATTGATGTTCACCACTGGGATGGAAAAGGAGATTTCAATGTTTGGAGCCAGAAAATGAAAGCCCTTTTAATGACTCTTAAATGTACTAAAGCTCTTGATGAAACTTGGCCTGAAAATGTATCTGATGCAAGGAAGAGTGAACAAGATGAACTAGCCTGGAGCACCCTATTCCTTCATCTATCTGACTCTGTGATTAGAAAGATAGGTGTAACTGCTACTGCTGTAGAGCTATGGACAGCTCTGCAGAAGCAATATGTTACCAAATCTTTGCCCAATAAGTGTTTTCTTTGGAAACAATACTTTAGTCATAAGTTTGACCCTAATGCTGATCTAGAAGATAATATGGATAAGTTTAATAAGATCACACAAGATCTTATTAACTGTGGGGAAAAAATTTCTGATGATCAGAAAGTAGTATGTCTACTTAATGCTCTTAGTGACAAATATAAGGATGTCAAGAATGCCTTAGAGTATGGCAGGAGTGACCTGACTGTTGACATAATACACAGCTCTCTAAGAAACAGAGACTTAGAACTCAAGTCTGAACACAAGGAGGCTCTTCACATAGAGAAGGTCTTATCTAATCCTAAATCCTCCATAAAAGGCATGAGTAATTTCACTCAAGCCAATTTCCACAAAAGGGGAAATTTCCAAAAGAAGAAATGGGGGGATAATAACAAAGGAAAGGATAAGAAGGTGTATAATGGAAACAATAAAAACAGGAAGTGTTACTACTGTGGGAAGAGTGGTCACTTGATAAAAGACTGTTTTAAGAAAGCCAATGACATAGGGAAGGGAATCAATCATGAGAATGGAACTTCAGCTATTGCTGCCTCTTATAAGGAAGACAATGCTGATATTGGAGTTGCCTATGTTTCCTCTATGGAAAACTCTGATCAGAACTGGGTTCTGGACTCAGGCTGCTCTTTCTATATGAGTCCTAATGTCTGTTGGTTTTCTGACTTTACCAATCTTAGTGATGGTTGTGTAAGACTTGGGAACAATGAATCTTGTCTTGTTAAAGGTATTGGCAATATTGTCCTAAAAATGGAAAATGGTCAGATTCTGAGATTAAATCACATTAGGTATGTCCCTGCACTTAAAAGAAATCTCATTTCCTTGGGAGTTTTGGATGATGAGAAATATAAGATTGAAATAAGTAGTGGGTTAACCAACATCATCAAAAACCACAAACTTATTGTCAGTTCTTCCAAGATAAATGGGATTTATAGTGTAAAACCTGAATCTGTCCTAATGAGTAACTCTGTGAACTTAGTGACACAGATGGACCAATCAGAATTGTGGCATAAAAGGCTAGGTCATCTTAGTGAAAAGGGTTTAAAACACCTTTCAAAGGTTGGTGCCTTTGGAAGTGACAGTGTTCAGAAATTAACTTTCTGTGAACACTGTATAATGGGAAAACAAAACAGACTACCTTTTAAATCTGGCTTTCACAAGTCACAGAATATCCTTGAATACATTCACATTGATATCTGGGGTCCTGCTCCTACTTCTACTGCCTCAGGTTTTAGATACTATCTTCTTACCATTGATGATTTTTCTAGAAAAGTCTGGGTCTTCTTATTGAAATCAAAATCAGATACATTCCTTACTTTTAAGGATTGGAAAACCTTGATAGAAAATCAGACAGGTAGAAAAATCAAAGTTCTAAGGACTGACAATGGTTTAGAATTCTGCAATGCTGAATTTGATAATTACTGTAGTAATCAAGGTATTTTAAGACATAGGACTGTGACTTATACCCCCCAGCAAAATGGCATTGCTGAGAGGATGAACAGAACTCTTTTGGAAAGAACTAGATGTATGCTGATTAGTTCAGGTTTGCCCAAAATTTTCTGGGGTGAAGCAGTAAAAACTGCCTCCTATTTGATCAATAGGTGCCCATCTAGTGCTCTAGACTATAAAATCCCTGAACAAGTTTGGTCAGATTCTGTACCTGATTATACTCATCTCAAAACTTTTGGATGTGCTGCATATGCTCATCACATTGAGTCCAAACTTGACCCCATGTCTCAAAAGTGTGTCTTCCTTGGATATGGTGAAGGAATAAAAGGGTACAGACTCTGGGTTAAGGAATTAAGGGGGTATAAAGTGATTATTAGCAGATCAGTGGTGTTTAATGAAGGTGTTTTCCCATGTCTTGGTGACAAATCTGTAGAAAGAATCACTGAAAGGGATTTCACTATCACTGAAGTTGACTTCAGTAATCAAGATGTGGATATGCAGACACAAACTGAGGTGGAGACACCTCAGATTGAGCCTCTATTAATTACTGATGATGATGCCTCTGATGATAATCAAGTAACTGAACTTGCACATGACTTACAAGACTATCAGTTAACTAGAGACAGAGAAAGGAGGCAAATAAGACCTCCTTCTAGATTTCAATCTGCTGACTGTGTGTGTGTTCAAACTGAATCTGATTCTCTTATGTTTGAACCTGAATCTTATGAAGAGGCAGTTGCCTCTGAAGAGTCCTCTAAATGGGTTGAAGCCATGAAAGAAGAGATGAGTTCTCTTCATAAGAACAAAACCTGGACCTTAGTAGAGAAACCCAAAGATTGCAAATTGATTGACTGTAAGTGGGTCTACAAAATTAAAGAGGGTGAATTTAAATCTAATGATAGAAGATATAAAGCTAGACTAGTAGCTAAGGGTTTTACTCAAAGAGAAGGCATAGACTTCACTGAAATTTTTTCACCTGTGGTTAAATATACCTCCATCAGAATATTACTTGCCTTAGTTGCTCAATTTGATCTGGAATTGGAGCAACTTGATGTGAAAACTGCTTTCTTATATGGATCTTTAGATGAAACTATCTATATGGCTCAACCTCCAGGTTTTCAGGTAAAAGGTAAAGAACATTTGGTATGTTTCTTGAATAAATCCTTGTATGGTCTAAAACAAGCCCCAAGGCAATGGTATAAAAGGTTTGACACCTTTATACAAGGTTTGAAATTTATAAAATCTGAATATGATCCCTCCTTTTACTTCAAAAATGATGGAAAATTTGAATCACTATACCTGTTACTGTATGTTGATGATATGCTGTTAGCTGGTCATAACTCTGTTGCTGTTAATGATATAAAGCAAAAACTGAAACTTGAATTTGAAATGAAAGATCTAGGACCTGCTAGGAAAATACTTGGTATGGAAATAAAAAGGGATAAACTTAATGGCATGTTATTCTTAACTCAGAATGCTTACATTGAAAAGGTAGTTAAGAGATTTTCACTACATGATGCAAAGCCTGTCAGTTTACCTCTGGAAATGTGAAACTTTCTATGGATCACTCACCAAAAACTGAAAATGAAAGAAATAGAATGCTGAATATTCCATATGCAAATGCTGTTGGGTCTGTCATGTATGTTATGGTGTGTTCTAGGCCTGATATTGCCTTTGCAGTAAGGTCCTTAGTAGGTTTATGAGTAACCCTGGTGAGCTACACTGGGAAGCTATGAAGAATCTGATTAGATACCTCAAAGGAACCAAAAATCTAGGATTAATGTTCAAAACTGATAAAACTGGTCTTAGATTAAAGGGTTATGTTGACTCAGATTTTGCTGGGAACATAGCTAACAGGAAATCCACCTCTGCATACTTTTATGTGTTAAATAATACTTGCATTAGTTGGAAGTCACAACTTCAGAAAATTGTTGCTCTATCATCCACCGAGGCTGAATACATTGCTGCCACTGAGGTAGCAAAAGAAGGCATGTGGCTGATTGGATTATTAAATGAACTGCAACTTGTAGAAAATCAGGTGGAGTTATGTTCTGATAACCAAAGTGCTATTTTCTTGAGTAGAAATCCAGTCTTTCATGACAGATCTAAGCACATAGATGTTAAGTTCCATTTCATAAGAGATATAGTTGAAAAGGGTGATATAAAATTGGTTAAAATTTCAACAAAAATAAATCTTGCTGATGCAGGTACAAAAGTAATACCTATTGAAAAATTCTTTGACTCTTTAAGGTTATTAAATCTTGAAGCCTACTAACTTTGTGTTTTTCTCTTTACAGGTAATAAGAGCAAATGAAGGGAAGTATACTTGAATCCATCTAGAACAGCTTTCAAAATTCAGCAAGGTGGAGATTGTTAATATTGAGTGCTGAATTATTGAGCCCAAGATAAGTGAGCCCATTTACTTGGTTTTGGCCCAACCCGAAGAAGCATCCAGAATAACCCATTGGTTGTCACTAAGAGGAACTCGTGGATGAATGACAAGTGGATCTTGGCTGACCGTTGGATCTTGACTGTTGGCTATCTCATTTATATACCCCAAGACCTTTGGGATCAACAAAGGACTTCACTTGACGAACCCTAGTTTCTTTTTCTCTCGACTGCGCGATATTCTCCGTGATCAAATCTGTAAACCTTTGAGTATTTCTGTGTGATTTCTCATATACCAGTTAGAGAAAGGATGAGTGGATCTCTTAGTGAGATTATATTGTATTTTGAGGGTTTTCTGCTGTGTGTTTTGAGTTCGAACATTATCAGTTGTTCTGTAACTCTTCTTGCCTGAATATTGGGCTGTTTCTAGTGGATTTGAGCTATATCATAACGGATGCTCAACGGGGGATTAGGCGCTGGATGTGGTCGCCGAACCTCCGGGGCCTTTGGCCAAAAATTCTTTGTGTTCTTTAAATTCTGCATCTTACTTTTCTTGATTAATTGGTTGGTTCACATATAAATCGATATATCTGGGACCTACAGGCAACTTAGTCAGTAAATGGTCACAACAATGTAGTTACAATGTCATGATGGTGTACTTATCTCACAATATGTTACCGTAAGTTGAAGTGAGCACACCACACTGATTGGATATTCCAAATTTATCTCAATAATTTCAAACCAATCAGAAATACACATTATGTGACAATTGCAAAAAAAAAAAAAAAAAAAAGCTAGAATTTTTCTTTTTCATTTTTTTGTTTTTATATAAATAAATGCAACATGCATACACACAAACTGAACACACAAAATAAAATAATAAAAGATATATATCGAACATATTTAATGCAACATGCATATGCTCGTAGCTTTTCGTACATCTTCAAATCTAACAATATCTAATGCATTGATAAGCAAGTCAACCAGTTGCCCTTTAGTATTTATGTATTCTAAGACAATTACATTCCTTTCAACTAAGTCCTTGATGAAGAAATGCCTAATGTATCAATGCTTAATTTTAGAATGTTGAACATGATTCTTAGATATATTAATCACACTAGTATTATCACAAAACATGGTAATAGAGTTTTGTTTTTACTTAGCCAAAAGATGATATTATTACCCAAGTAGAGGCAACCTTTAGATGTGCTTTTCCTATCAACCATGTGTTCCAGCTGAGTAAACATTTTTGGACTCAATATGTGATGTATAACATACATTCCCAAGTTTTGTGGCAAGTTTTCCTCTGATCATTATTCCATCTTTAATGTCTAAAAGAATGTTATCTAGTAGAAGAGCCTTTTATATCCATGCAGGGGGCTATTTTTTGTTCTGCAGTTCATGATCTTTCTCTAATAGGTCAACACCTCCATTACCGGGTATAGGATCCTCATAACTTGGTATCGACAGTTCTCTCTGACTGTTATTCCTTGAACCTATCATACAATTTTCCTGAATCCTTTGATCTTCAATCCGTTCTCTCATATTATGAATTTTGAGATTCTCATGGATAAAAAGAAAAGTCATCAGTATCATCAATTTTAACACTAACAAACTCAATAATGGTCATAGCCTGCATGTTGTAGATCTTATATGCTCGGCTATTTTCAGAATAGCCAATGAATATCCCATCATCACTTTTAGGATCAAACTTTCTCAAGTGTTCCCTATCATTTATTACATAGCACTTACTTCCAAATGTGTGGAAATACTTGAGGTTTGGTTTCCTTCCTTTCCAGATCTCATAAGAAGTTTACAAGGTACATGTTCTTAAAGTCACACGATATAGAATATAACATACAGTATTAACAGTTTCAACCCATAATTTAACAAGTAATTTCTTACTATTCAACATCACCCTATCCATCTCTTGCAAAAACTTGTTCTTGCTTTCCACCACAACATTTTGCTCAGGGGTTTTAGAAGTATAAAACTCATGAGAAATAGCACACTCTTCATAGAATCTAGGAAAGCTATCATTTTTGAATTCCTTACCACGATCACTCCTGATTCTTACAGTTTTAGTCTACTCAAAGTGTTTTACAGTGGTCAATTTTGGATACAAAAATGTGAATCTTTTAAAAACATCAAATTTCGCCCTTAAGAAATCTACCAAAATGTATCTAGAGAAATCATTAATATTAATAACCACATAAATATACCTATTACCACCAAAACTTTTAGTTTGAGTTGGCCCCATCAAGTTCATATGTAACAATTCAAAACAGTGAAAGGTAGTAAGAAACTCATGTTGTTTATGTAAAATTCTAGTTTGTTTACCTTTCTAGCATGAACCACACACAATTTCAGATTTTTCCTATGAGCTTTGGTCTCCTTTTACTGCATTTAACTTAGTAAGTCCGATCAGATCTTTATAGTTTAGACGTTCTAACCGTTTATGCCATAGATCTATATAGTCGGCTTTTGTAACATAATAGGTAATATCAGATTCAAGCAAATAACAATTATCCTTAAACCTAGCACCATATATTTTTGTATATGTATAACATGTTTGATATGGTCAATAATAATATTAACGAAACTTTTGATTTGTTAAAACAAGATTTCCTTTTGTTAATTATTTGATCAATCAAACATATCCAAGATGTTAAGTATATGTTCATGTATATGCTGCTATAAGGTAGGTAAATATTGTACCTCGTTTAGGGTTTGAAAACTCTAAAAAATCGTAGTAAAAAATATGTAAACCTATAGCACCCAGTCAATTTTAAGTTACCTCATTTGGACTACATCAATTGAACATGCTTTTTTGGCACATGTTTTGACATTTAAAAATCATTATAATTTAAGTATGTTAGTAAATAAATAGTATGTAAAAATATAAAATATATTTTACTTAAAGGTTCTTATATTTATCAATATTTGAAAAAGTAAAAAAGAATATTCATCTTAACTTGAAATGTTCTATGCTTTGAATGTTTAAATTAGTGGGATTTCTCAATTGATATAAACAGTTTATTTTACATCAATGCTCATGTACTTTAAAAGATAGATTGGCCTCTTAGCTATTGCGACTTGTGCTGTTTTTTTCTTTATAGAAACCAGCTTTTAAATAGAAACTTAGGGCCAGTTCGGTATGAATTAAAATCAGATTAAAATTGAAAAATTAGTCGTTATTGTTGACTTTTATTAGACAAGTGGAACCCAATAACGGCCATATTTTCAATTTTAATTGGATTTTAATTCCTACCGAACGGGGCCTAAAATTATAGAATTTGTTTGCATCAAAGGAAGGTGTTGCAAGGTTATATATTTCCTATAACAGTTGGGTTCTAAATATTTGAGAATTTGACATATTTAAATTCACCTTTCTTTTTTCTTTTTTGTTTTCTGGTCTCTTCCCCTCGTTTTTTAAAGTCTTTGTTTTGAAGCAAAACATCACTCAAAAAAGGGAAATTCTTGCCTCCGTGTCCAACAAAGCACATTCAAGCACTGTTGCAAAAGAAATTTGGGTTTTCAAATGATTTCTATAACGAGTAGGATCTGGGAGAGAGAGTGGGTAGAGGCCATTTTGGGTATTATGTATACTTGTAGTGGATGGGCAAAATCATTTATTAAATCCATGCAAAATATATTAAATCTGGACAAGGTACAATATGTGTATTCTAAATCTTTATTCCTTTAAAATATTTCTATTTTAATTTATTATTTCCAATTCTTGTAATTCTCCATGAAGGCACCATTAGCTCTACATTTCGCTTCGGTAAGGTCTGAATGAAATTGCCAGAAATTGGGTGTTCATTGCAATATTGTAGGTATCAATATGTCCCATTTGGTAATTCCTGTTAATATGCTGAACCATTTTTTGTTCTTAATTGTGAGTTATTATTTTTATGATTATCTTATGGTGTACGTATGTAAATATAATATCATAGTTATTAAACCCGACCCAGTGATTGACCCGAAAAAATCATCGGGTCAACCGGTGGGTCGTTGTTAGATTTTAATTTTAATTAAATTATATTTTAAAAATAAAAAGAAAACCATTTATTGAAATCTAATATATATATTTTGTTCACATTATATAATCAAGGACCATTAGTTGCCATAATGGTTGTGGAGGTGAAATATCCAATTGTAGCCCAAAGTTCAAGTCACAACCCCCGAAAAATTAACAAAAAATTTTACTTCAATTTGGTAACTTGAACCGGATCTAGTTCCACTAAAAACCGTCTGGTTCGAACGGTTCGTTAGTGGTTTAACCTGTTTATGACCGGTTCACTTGCTTGCTTGAACAATTGATTCAACCGGACCGGACCAAGGTCTGGTTCTACAGTTTCCGATCCGAACCAACCAATTCGATCCGATTTTAATAACTATGTATAATATACATTTAATAACAGTAATTACTAGACATTTGCTTAGACATGTCAAAATGGGTGGGCTTGCTCAGCTCAGCTAAGCCCACTTGGAAATGGATGGGCCCAAGAATGGGCCCGTAATCGGATTGGGCTGCTTCATGAGTTGTCTATCTATAATATTGGGCAGGTCCGATTTTTGTACGAAGGTGACGGTTAACCAATAGATCCATGCAAAAATAATATATATAAAAAATATATATATAGTTAAAGAAGGGAGAGAAATTCCTCTCTCCACACTCTATCTTTTTTGCATTAAATTCCGTGAGAATTGACAAGCCTAAAATGGTAGGCTTGTCATTTGTCAATCAAATGATTTTATTATTATTATTATTAATGAGATTTGACAAATCAGATAATTCATTTTTATTGAAAAAATCAATTAAAGTCTGGACAATTATTTATCCGACCCGTCACAGTTGCGGGCTTATGACCCAATTTGGTCTTTTATATTATATTATGGTGTGGGCTTTATTCGGACTGAAAGCCAGCATGGCTGAGTTGATAGCACTATTGGGCTCGTGCCGGTTAAGCTTGCAGGTGGGTCGATTTGGGTTGACCCATTCGTTTTGACATGTCTACATTTGCTTGAGGCTAATTGTTGAAATTCATCAATAACGAAGGCTTTTGCATACAATTTATGTAAAAAGTTGGGACTGTTTGGATCGACTATTATCGAAGGCTTTTGTAAACAATTAGGACTGTTTGGAGCTACTATTAACAGTCATCCAAAGCGGGTGACTGTCAAAGGTCGATTGTTTACAGTTGGCCCAGGCTTACAGTTGCCTGGGTCAACTGTTTCTTGTCGGAAATGGCGAGAAATCACCATTTCTAGCGAATTAAGGTCCACAAACTCAAATACATGTACCTAAATCTCTACTTTACCCAATAATCTACCTAAATAATGAATAATAAAAATTATACATAATAATAAATGAAAAATCAATCTCACAATTTAAAAAAAAAAAACTAACATTGTTGAACATAATGGTGAGTATGTGGTCGTCAGCGTTGAGTTTGATCTTGAAGGTGCTGCTTTGAGTGGATCCCGATTGTGAACTATGTGAGTAATTTTCAATTTCTTTCTCTCTCTCTCAGGCGTGATTGTTGGTTGGCAAGGAGTGTATTTTTGGGTTTTGATATTTCATTTACAATTTATGCATTTTAACTTTTTTATTTAGTGGTCAAAAGTTATTATGAAAATATGGCTGGTGGGCCACTGTGCCAATTCCTTCTATTTCCTCTATATACAGAGCTGCTCGCTGCGAAGTACCGTTCAACATGAAAACGTGGGGAATAGAAGCTCTGTGCGGATCCGACCCCCAGAAACCCTAAACCTTCCCTCCTTAAGAATCCCTTCTAGGAATTCGATTAACAAGAAATCCAATCGAGTAATTATCAAGAAATGCCAAGCCCGAAATCTTATTGAATCACCATCGTTTGATTGGAGAATAGATCGTAGGTAAGTACTGTTAATCGTTTTTGGGTTGGGAGTAATCACAATCGAACCGAATAAAGAAGAATGGGGAAGAAAAAGAAAAGAGGGGCGATGGATAAGGTATGGTGCTATTATTGTGACAGGGAGTTCGAAGACGAGAAGATATTGGTGCAGCACCAGAAGGCCAAGCACTTTAAATGTCACGTTTGTCACAAGAAGTTATCAACCGCTGGAGGCATGGCCATCCATGTTCTCCAGGTCCACAAGGAGCAAGTCTCCAAGTCTGTACCTTCCTTATTCTTTATTTTATTTTGCTTGGTGCTCAATTTTTAATTCGGTTTTCGATTTTATATGTCAATGCTAAAGATAATGTTATGGTTGACGTGGATGAGTTTGGTTAAATATTGTAATGAGTGAAGTTCAACCTGAGAATGAATTCACTCAAAATCAGTACCAATATAATAATCACAGCTCAAGGAGTTAAGATCTCAGCCAAATTACTGAATTAACCACTGAATTGAGAATGTGCGAAGATAGAAGAAGATGCAGAAGAAATAAGAGAGAGAATTGATTAATAGAACTGATTTTACATCAACCACACGTTCATTTTCTCATCTGTTCTGTACATATATGCTGAAAAACAAAATGGATGGAAACCGTATTCCCATTTACAAAAACGCAGTAAGCAAAATGACATTTTTGTGGACCCCACTTTTGAAAGCTATTTACGATCTGTTCTTTTCCTTCTTTCCTCCCATTTCTTCCATTCAGTTGATGCTACCGCATCATGACAACCCCCTCCTTAAATGAACCTTGTCCCTAAGGTTTAAAATTAGAGTATTTCTTCTGTACGTCATCTGAATCTTCCCAAGTTGCCTCTTTTGTGGGCTGCCCCTTCCATTTGATTAGCCACTGAGCTCTGGCACGATTTCCCTTTTTGTAAATTCTGGTTTGAAGCACTTCCTCTGGTTGTTCTACATCCTCCTCTCCAGTTGGTAATTGTTCTGCAACCACTTCTTTGTTTCCTATCTTCTGTTTAAGTAATGATACATGAAACACCAGGTGAATTTTTGCTTGGCCCGGAAGGGCTAGGTGATATGTGATAAGAGTAGCTGTGACTGTAAGCAAAGAAAAGAGATCAAATACTGAAGAAGGTTTTTGTGGGAATTTTCTGTAGTATATTCACTCAAAACTGGAAATAACATGCAACATAGAACAATGAAACAGTACTCAGCACGCCAGGCTGATCACACCACTTTCACTCAATAATCTCCTTTTTCTACTCCCCCTTACATTTATTTATATCCCCCCATTTCCCCAAACGACTTCCAACAAAATGGATAACAACTTTTAACAGAATGTGAATGACTCAGCTGAATTCTGGAAGCATCTATTGTGCCTTGCTGTCATTGGCTAGTTCCACACTTGCTTGGTTGGATTTCTGGCGCCTGGAATAAGTAATTGTAATAGGAGGTCTATCAAATACTCCCCCCAATGCAGTCACCTTGTCCTCAAGGTGTAGATCAGGAAATTGTTGGCTGATTAATGCAAAGGGCTCCCACGTGGCTTCCATAGGTGACAACCCCTTCCACTGAATCAACACTTCTCTGTCCCCAGTACCTCCTTGGTGTCTGAAACCCAACACAAATTCTGGCTCCACCAGCAGTTCCCAGTCGTCCCTTAGCTGAAGGGGTAATGGGGTCACTGTCTGAGCATTTCCCACCACTTTCTTCAACTGAGAAACATGAAAGACAGGGTGGATGCGGGTGGTCACAGGTAGTGCTAAACGATAGGCCATTTTTCCCACCCTTGCTGTCACCTCAAAAGGGCCGTAAAACCTCGGAGCTAGTTTCTCATTCGAGCGGCAAACCAATGACTTCCGCCTGTATGGTCGCATCTTCAAGTAAACCCAGTCACCCACAGTGAATTCAACCTCCCTCGCCTCGCGCCCAGTCACCCACAATGAAAAAGATTGTAGCTTCATTCTGGGATTTGAGCTATATCCTAACGGATGCTCAACGGGGGATTAGGCGTTGGATGTGGTCGCCGAACCTCCGGGGCCTTTGGCCAAAAATTCTTTGTGTTCTTTAAATTCTGCATCTTACTTTTCTTGATTAATTGGTTGGTTCACATATAAATCGCTATATCTGGGACCTACAGGCAACTTAGTCAGTAAATGGTCACAACAATGTAGTTACAATGTCATAATGGTGTACTTATCTCACAATATGTTACCGTAAGTTGAAGTGAGCACACCACACTGATTGGATATTCCAAATTTATCTCAATAATTTCAAACCAATCAGAAATACACATTATGTGACAATTGCAAAAAAAAAAAAAAAAGCTAGAATTTTTCTTTTTCATTGTGGGTGACTGGGCAGCCAGTAACACTCCCTCGCCTTGCGCCCTAAGATGCCCTGCTCAAACTTGAATCTCCGGTCAGTGTGACCTTCATTCCCGATACTGCGAAGGTCATGGTGAGATTCTGCCAATTGACCTGCATTTCACCTAGCTTACGCAGCCACTGCATACCCAGAATAACATCAGAACTCCCCAATTCCAATGGTAGAAAGTCATCTTCCACAATTACGTTTTGCAGTTGAAGTTTCACCCCTTTGCAGACACCCTCCCCTTTCACAGTGAATCCAGTCCCCATAATCACGCCATACCCCGTAGTTCCAGACAAAGGAAGGCCCAGTTGTCTGACTACCTCTACAGCAATAAAATTATGAGAGGCCCCGCAATCAATTAAAACTATTACCTCCTTCGACCCGATGACCCCTTTCAGTTTCATTGTGTCAGGTGTAGTAAGCCCCACAACCGAGTTAATGGAGAGCTCCACCGCCAAACCCATTGATGCCACGTCCTCGCCAACTGCCTCGAAGTACTCGCCGGCCTCGCTGGTACAATCGCCGGACGAATCGTGGCTCGAATCGAGCAACTCCCCACCGTCGCCGTCTGTTTCTCGGACCACCATCACATGGAGCACCCTATTTTTACACTGATGGCCAAAAGTGAATTTCTCATCACATTTGTAGCATAAACCTCTTTCCCTCCTTGCTTGTAACTCTGCATCAGTTAGCCTCTTGAAAGGGACAATCGATTTTGGTGGAGGAATGGTGCGATTTGGCATCAAGCTTACAGGGACCGTGGCCTTCTGGAATGGTGTAATAGACTGGGCTGTGTTGGAATTAAAAACACCTGATGGGCTCCTTACACGAGCTGGGCCGGACGCAGGTGAGCCCAGCTGGATCACCAAATTTTTTTCCTCCACTTTTTGGGCCACTTCCATTATTCGGTCCAGGCCCAGGGGATTTAATAACAGGACTTCAGCTCGTATGTTGTGATTGAGCCCATTAATAAAGTGGCACTCCAAGATCTCCTCTGAAACATTCAGTAGCGGAGATGCCAGCCTCTCAAACTGCCGGCGGTACTCTCTAACGGTTGTCGTCTGGCGGAGAGCCAAAAACTGGGCACAAAGCGATCCATCTTGTGAGGGCCGAAACCGGCGGAGCAGACTGAGCTTCAGGTCCTCCCAATCTTTCATAGGGCGACGACGCTCCTGCTATTGGTACCACGCTAGGGCTTCGCCGTCCAAGCAAATTGCAGCTGCTTCCCATTTTTCCTCCTCAGTCATACGGTTAACACTAAAGTAACGTTCCACCCGGAAGACCCAGCCATCGGGGTCGCTGCCGTCAAACACCGGCATGTCTAGTCGCCGGATCCGTGAATCAGACCTCCAACCTTTGTCAATTCCACTATTTCCACTTCCCCCGACACTGGTCTGTGCTTCCCCTACTTCAGGTGTCATCTTCGGTGTTTTCACAGGTGCCCCCCGTTTCTCCTTCCTTTCCCCCTCCTGCGTTTCCCATGTTCGCATCAGTAAATCGAAATTCTCCCTCAATTCTGCCCTCAGAGCTCCCAATTCGGACTGTATGGAAGCGTGATTGTTGGCTACCTGTTGTTCCAGTGCTCCGACTCTGTCGCCGAGTGTCATGATTGCTAAAGTTGGATCTAGTGCTCTGATACCAATTTGATAAGAGTAGCTGTGACTGTAAGCAAAGAAAAGAGATCAAATACTGAAGAAGGTTTTTGTGGGAATTTTCTGTAGTATATTCACTCAAAACTGGAAATAACATGCAACATAGAACAATGAAACAGTACTCAGCACGCCAGGCTGATCACACCACTTTCACTCAATAATCTCCTTTTTCTACTCCCCCTTACATTTATTTATATCCCCCCATTTCCCCAAACGACTTCCAACAAAATGGATAACAACTTTTAACAGAATGTGAATGACTCAGCTGAATTCTGGAAGCATCTATTGTGCCTTGCTGTCATTGGCTAGTTCCACACTTGCTTGGTTGGATTTCTGGCGCCTGGAATAAGTAATTGTAATAGGAGGTCTATCAATATGCTACACTTCCAATCTTCCTTTCAATCTGATAAGGGCCATAGTATCTAGGACTGAGCTTCTGATTAATCCTCTTAGCAAGGGTCTGCTGGTGATATGGATGTAACTTTAAATAGGCCCAGTCCCCTACTTGGAAATTTCTCTCAGTTCTATTTCTATCAGCGTACATCTTCATCCTGGCTTTAGCTTGTGCTAAGTTCTCCTTTAATTGTTGATCCATCTTATACCTCTCGTTTAAAACATCTTCCACCATAGCAACACTTGTTTGCTGATAAGGTTCCATAGCTAACTATGGTGTTGGAATCCCATATAGAGCTTCAAAAGGTGTTCTCTTAATGGCTGAATGAAAAGTGGTATTATACCACCACTCCGATAAAGATATCCATTTAGCCCATGCTTTAGGTCTGTGGTGTGTCATGCACCTGAGATACAGCTCCAGGCACTGATTTAACCTCTCAGTTTGGCCATCTGCCTGTGGGTGGTATGCTGAACTAAGCTGCAAATTAGTTTCCATGAGTTTAAATAGCTCTTGCCAAAAGATGCTAGTAAAAATCTTGTCCCTGTCAGAGATAATGCTTTGAGGCATGCCATGGAGTTTATAAATATGATCCAGGAATATTTGTGCCACCTTCTTTGCTGTAAAAGGATGAGTAAGGGTGAGAAAGTGGCCCTACTTGGTAAATTTGTCTACTACTACTAACATGACATCCTTTCCCTCAACTTTTGGCAAACCCTCAATGAAGTCCATGGATATATGACTCCACGAATGTTGAGGTTTAGGTAGAGGTTGTAGCAAGCCTGGATATGATAAGTGTTCATCCTTACATTTCTGGCAAATGTCACATTGTAATACCTTTTTTTGATTTCTTGTGTCATAACTGCCCAATAAAAGTGTTGTTTAGCTCTAAATATGTTGGCCTGTCTTCCAGAATGTTCCCCTTCTTGTGAGTCATGTATAGCCTGAATCAATTTCTTCCTGATATTTCTTCTACTGCCAATAAACAGCTTATCCTTGTACTTAATCAACCCATTTTTATACTAATATTCAGGTTCTGCAACTGGATCTAGAAGCAAGGCTTGGATTTTTTTCCAGCAAAATCATCTCCTTCATAACTAGAAATTACCTCTTGTATCCACGATGGTATTAACTGGGTAATGGCAGCACACCTTTCGTCATTTTCTACCCTCCTAGAGAGTGCATCCGCTACCACATTTTCTATCCCCTTTTTGTACTGGATTTCATAATCTAAACCCATTAATTTAGTTAGCCACTTTTGCTGTAATGGAGTAGTTATCCTTTGTTCAAGCAAGAACTTCAAGGATTGATGGTCAGTTTTAATGATGAAGTGGTGACCTTCCAAGTAATGTCTCCATTTCAGCACTGCAGTAACTATGGCCAAGAGTTCTTTCTCATATATTGACATCCCCAAGCTCATTTGTCCAATGGCTTTACCGATGTAAGCCAGAGGTTTCCTATCTTGCATTAATACTGCCCTAATGCCTCCATAACAAGCATCTGTTTCCACAATAAAAGGTTGCTCAAAGTTGGGTAAGGTTAGTGCGGGAGTGGAACTCATGGCTAGCTTAAGATTATTAAAGGTTGCCTCTGCTGTATCCGACAATAGAAAATTATCTTTCTTTAACAAATCATTGAGGGGCTTAGCTAATGTCCCATAGCCTTTCACAAAGTTTCTATAGTAGCCAGTCAAGCCAAGAAATCCCCTTAGTTGTCTGATATTAGTTGGCACAGGCCACGACTGCATTGCCTCTACTTTTTTAGGGTCTGTTGATACCCCTTGCTGATCAATCACATGGCCTAGGTATTCCACGTTCTTTTGGCCAAAAGTACACTTACTTAGCTCAGCATACAACTCATGTTTACTGAGTAGTTACAGAACATTTACAATGGCAGGACATATCTACACTGTATATTGGTATATCATAAAAAAAAAACTAGCACATATTTTCTCAACTGCTCTTTAAACACCTCGTTCATCAGACATTGGAAGGTAGCAGGGGCATTAGTCGGCCCTTAAGGCATGACCTTAAATTCATACAGACCTTGATGAGTTTTGAAAGCTGTCTTATAAACATCCTCTGGCCTAACCCTTATCTGATGGTGTCCTGCTCTAAGATCAATCTTAGAAAAATATTTAGCTCCAAAAAGTTCATCAATTAGCTCATTAATCAAGGGCATTGGATATTTGTCCTTCACGGTCAGGTTATTAAGCTGCCTATAATCAACACAAACCTCCAAGTTCCATCCTTTTCCATAATAAAGCTATGGGTGCTTCCACTATCAATGAGTATAGACACTCTCTTGCCTTTTATCCTTCTTGGAATTCTTATCGTTTTGTATTTGATGTGCCCAACCAATGCACTGATGGAAATTTGCATGATTTCTTCCCCTTCATCTTCCTCATTCTCCTTTCCATCAGGGTCCCTTGTCTCTTTGCCATCACCCTCACCTTCTTCATCCACCACCATAAAGTTCAACATCCTATTCTTACAAATGTGCCATTGGGTGTACTTCTCATCACACCTAAAGTAAAGACCTAGCTTTCTTTTGGTTTGTATATCAGTGGGTGTAATGGTTTTGGTTTTGTAAGGTGCATTTTGGATGTTCTGAATTTGAGTTGGCGTTTTAGGAGTTAGGTCGTGATTCAGGTAATTTTTGAGTGTACGGGTTTTTTGATGTAGTAAACGGCTTAGTGGGTTTAGGGTTCTTGTTTATAGCAGAAATAGTGATTTCTTGGAGTTGAGCTATTTCAAAAGCTTGGGTTAGGGTATTGGGTTTAATCATCTTGACCATAGACTTAATCTCACCCTTCAATCCACTGGTAAAAATACTAATATAGTAGGATTCGGGTAGGTTAGGTAAGGCTTGCATAGCTTGTGCTTTTAAATCCTCAAATTTCTCCATGTACTCAGCCACACCACCATATTGTCTAATTTTGCTAAAGGTCTGCACTACATCCTCACCAACGGTCTCAATAAACCTTCTACAAATTTCAGTAGCCAATAGGTTCCAATTGGTACTTGGATTACTAGCTAGGAACCCATGGAACCACATGTCTGCCCTTCCTTTCAAATACATCTATGCAATTCCAACCTTTTTCTCCTCTGTAATTTGATGAATTTGAAAATATTTGTTGGCCTTCCTCACCCACTCTCTAGGGTTATTATCCTCAAATTAGGGAAAGTCAATTTTAGGAATTCTGGCATTGAATCTAGTATCATAATTACCTCCTCCTATTTTGTCTTCATTACCAAACCTCACCCTTAACACACCACTATCAAAACTTGATCCGATGTTGGAACCCTCCACTCGTTTCTCCTGAGTTGCACTTATCTTAGCCAGTAAAGCAACAACAGCTTCACGTTTCTCATTCATTTGCTTCATAAATCCATCAATTTTATCAAATTTAGAATCGACCTTACCAGTGAGGGAAGCAACAACACCACTCAACTCACTCATATCTTTGTTTAGCCTCTTTAGGTTCTCTTCAGTAGTTTTCTGCCTAGTCTCCATTCTTGCCCAGATTCTTAGGGCTCTGATACCAATGTCATGGAACTTGGAAGAGCCAGCCCACAAAAGCTAGTCAATGTGGTTGGAGAACCCAAGCCTATATAAACCACACAAAGGAAGCCCATACTTTCGATGTGGGATTCAGATTCTCATAAATCCTATTGGAAATTATGACAAACCACCACGCTTCCGACTGGGCGTCCACGTCGAGCAGGTGCCCATACATCCTAAGTGGTAACCGAGACCTGAAGACATGATGTCTGCTTTAATACCAAATGTAATGAGTGAAGTTCAACCTGAGAATGATTTCACTCAAAATCAGTACCAATATAATAATCATAGCTCAAGGAGTTAAGATCTCAGCTCAATTGTTGAATTAACCACTCAATTGAGAATGGGGGATGATAGAATTAGAGGATGAAAAAAAGAAGATAGAAGATGTAGAAGAAATAAGAAAGAGAATTGATTAGTAGAACTGATTTTACATCAACCACACACGTTCATTTTCCCCTCTGTTCTATACATATATGCTGAAAAACAAAATGGATGGAAACCGTATTCCCATTTACAAAAACACAGTAAGCAAAATGACACTTTTGTGGACCCCACTTCTGAAAGCTATTTGCGATCTGTTATTTTCCTTCTTTCTCCCCATTTCTTCCATTCAGTTGATGTTGCCTCATCATGACAAATATTTAGTTTTTTCGATTGTAGAGCTAGCTAGGTTTTATGATGGTCTTTTCATTTTTTGTATATTCACCTGTTTGATCCCTTTATCCTTTTTCTCTATGGGGATGGATGAAGTCCTTTTTAGAATTCGCATTCCTGTTTCTGTTCTTTCTTGTAATTGGTTTTGAGAGAGGATATAAGAGAGATTCTCTTCGTGTTTCAAATTTTCGTTTTGAGTTTTGAAATCATTTTGAGCTTTGTGTTTTGAGTGTATATTTTGAAATGGTTGAAAATGTGTTTTTTTGTCATTTTGAAAAATTATTTTCAAAAACCCAAAATTGAAAAATGTGTTCTCTTCCGTTTCTCTCTCTCTCTTCTTCCCCTCACGACACCTTGCAAGGTCACCGGCGCCGAGGATCGACTTCTTCTGCTGTTGGGTGTGGCGGCGTTGGTTGGATGCGGTTGCGGTGGTTTTTTTTTTTTCCCCGTGGCAGTTGGTAGTAGCTTTGGCTGTTGGTTGTGGCTATGGTGTGGCGATGGTTGATGTGTTTTTTTGTCATTTTGAAAAATTATTTTCAAAAACCCAAAATTGAAAAATGTGTTCTCTTTCGTTTCTCTCTCTCTCTCTTCTTCCCCTCACGACACCTTGCAAGGTCACCGGCGCCGAGGATCGACTTCTTCTGCTGTTGGGTGTGGCGGCGTTGGTTGGATGCGGTTGCGGTGGTTTTTTTATTTCCCCCGTGGCAGTTGGTAGTAGCTTTGGCTGTTGGTTGTGGCTATGGTGTGGCGATGGTTGTCGGTTCGAAAATTGGAGCAGTTTCTGAATCAATTGGTGCAATTGACATGTAATCCATAGTCTTATGTGGCCGCTGAAGACTCGATTGGGGCCATTTGATTATTTAATGTTGTGGGGATGAGGAATTGAAGCAGATAGATCTAGAATCGGTGTTGGTCCGTGGGTGGTTAGTTGTGGTTGTGGCTGTGGTTGGCGATGATGATGGTGGTTGGTGTTGATGGTGGTGGCACTGTGTGGTGGCGGTTTTTGTGGTGGTGGTTCTAACGACGGTGGTGGTGGTTGGGGTGATGTTGGGGCGGCGGCGGCGGTTGGTGGAGTTTTGCTGGCGGCAATGATCGTGGTTGGGGGTGATAATAACTGAAAACAACGAAAATGCGTTTTGAAAATTTTGGCCAAGTTATAACTGAAAACACTCGTTATGGATTTTCTTTGTAAATTTTAAACTTATTTTCAAAAATGAGTTTTCGAAAATAGGAAAGATAACGCGTTTTTACTAGTTTGAAAAATCTAAAACAGAAAACGGCTTGAAAGCAACAAATAGAACAGGCCATAACTGTTAGATAAAGTTTTTGGGGTTTTAAATAACACTTGAATTGCATTATTAGAAAGATTCCAGTATCCTGTGTCTGTGTAATTTGCTTTTTTTGCTCCTTTTTTGGACCTTTTTCCATCTAGCGGGATGGAGGAAACTCTGTTGTAGAACTCGCATTTCTGTTTTTATTCTTTCCTTTAATAAGTTTTGAGAGAGAGTATGACTATTGGAGAAAGATGCTGGTATTTTAAATAATATGTAAAGTGCATAATTTAGAAGGATTCAGTTATAAGGAAGCTTGGAACATGTGATTTTTGTAGCAGCAAAGTATGTAGTATTGATAAGGCCAAGATGTCTGCTCAATTACAAGGTTTTGATTGGTGAAACAAAGTTAGTAAATGACGAGGACTTATATTAAGCAAATTAGGTTTGGAAATCAGAATACAGAATAATGTGCACTGGAATAACTAAAAAATTTGAGGTAATTAGTAACTATGATGTAAATTCATTCATTCTATTTTTCGGTCAATTTGCCAAACTATGACTAGTTCCTTTGTTTTTTAAAGTGAAATCTTTGTGAAGAGTTGCTCTCAAGTTTCCTTGACTCGTTTTGTTCTCTGTGATGTTTGTGTTGTTATTTTTACTTCTAATATAAGATGATAACATTTTTTCAGAGTTCCAAATGCTAAACCTGGGAGAGAGTCAACAGATATCGAAATATATGGAATGCAAGGAATTCCGCCTGATGTATTGGCCACTCACTATGGAGACGAAGGTATACTTTTCATTGTGTTACCCTTTAGGTCATATCTGTGTATGCCACAATCTTATATTTTGCATATTTGCGCTAGTTCAAAAGTTATATCATGCTTACAACTTCTGATTAGAACCTGAAAAATAAGGGAAATATGGAGCGGTACGAGAGCTACTTTTCACTACTGCATGGTGCGTTCTCGTTCATAGAAAAGTAGAACGTGTTTATCTGGTTTTCAAAAAACATATTTGCAAGACAATGACCTAAGTAAAAAGCATATATTGTGTCAACCGAGACTATAATTATATGCTCCTCTACGGATGGTAACATTGATTAATTGGGGAGAGAAAGTGGTATAACGCGGGTGGTTAAGTTTCTTCACTCATGTTTTCGTTAGCTCATTTGATTTCTTCAATGTGGTTTGGGGAATCTGTGGTAAGTCCATAGTTTATTTACAACTTGTAAATAAACAACATTTGATTCAAAATGGGAGATAGGGTAACCTCTGTTCAAGGGTATGTGTTAAGGTCCTTATCCACCTTTCATATGTTTTTAAGTGCCACAGAAAATAGTATAATGGATCGATAGTTACTGGGTGCTCTCTCTTTGCATACTTATGTAGTTATAAGCTGAGTATTGTGGTTTGCATGTTAATGCTTTTTCTCCCAAACCCCCTTGCCCAAAAGACCAGCCAAAAAGAGTGACAAATTTTTTGAAAAGGTACGTCTTATTTGAATTCGTGAATTTGAAACATACAACTGTTATGAATTTCCTTCATTTGGTTGTTTTCTTTTGGGTTAATTTCACAAACGGCCACTGAACTTACCTAAAAATTACAAAATGGTCACTAAAGTTTAAAACTTTTCAGCAACGGTCACTGAAGTTCCAGGCGCTTTCACAAACGGTCGCTAAACTTACTAATAGGACTGGTATGATGTTAATTAAAACTCAAAGGACAAAAATACATGGACATAGAAGCTTGAGGACCTCAAGTGCAATTTTCTTGCTATTAAGGCCCAAACCAAAAAAAAAAAAAAATCTTTAAAATCACCCTAACCAAACGGTATCTACGGGCTAACCAACTAGCAGATACACTTATGAAGCTAATATGGTGATTTTAAAGATTTTTTTTTTTTCTTTTTTTTTTTTTTTTTCGCTCCTTAATAGCAAGAAAATTGCACTTAAGGTCCTCAAGCTTCTATGTCCACGTATTTTTGTCTTTTAAGTTTTAAAGAACTTCATAACAGTCTTAATGGTAAGTTCAGTGACCGTTTGTGAAAGCGCCTGAAACTTTAGTGACTGTTGCTGCAAGTTTTAAAGTTCAGTGACTGTTTTATAATTTTAAGGTAAGTTCATTGCAAGTTTTAAAGTTCAGTGACTGATTTATAATTTTTAGGTAAGTGCAACCATCGTTTGTGAAATTAACCCGTTTTCTTTTACTGTTATTTTATTACTAGAAGGTCCCGATTTATCAAATGGTGCACCTCGTCTCCTTTTTCAGAATAAAAGGGTACTCATTTATCAAAATATGTTTCTTCTAGTCACTTTTCATTAGTAATGCGTACGCCACTGTTTTTTTTTTTCCTTATTATCATGCTTATTGGTTTTTATGCATTAGACAACTGGATGACTGCATCTGGTTAGTATTTTATTTGAATGATAGTGCAAAGAGTGTTTGTTTTGTTTCATTGAAGTGGTCTCATTTGATACATTTTTTTTTTTCTTTTTTACTTTTTTGCAGAGGAAGATACTCCTTCAAAAACAACCAAAGTTGAAATTCCATCAGCCCAAATGGTTGGTGGCATGGTTCCAGGATCATTAGGTGTTGGGTTTCCTCCTCGGCCAAATTTGGGAACAATGCCACCACTGTAGGTTCTTGTGTCATTACTCATTGATTCAATTGTTGATTGTGTCTTTGACTGCTCTATGATGCACCGACACAGATATGTTTGTCTAACATGATACATGTCGGACATGCTGAGACGCGATTTTTTTTTTTTTTTAAAAAAAGTATTGACAATATACATCACCTACATTTTTATTAAATTTTTTAAAATTCTTCATTTATATAGTATAAATTTAGTTTTATACTTGTTATTAATGTTTCTTGTTGAAATTTTTTAAGTGTAAGTACTTATTTGTTATTTAATAATAAATTGAGTTAAAAATATATAATATTTCTGTAAAGAATAGAAAAATTATAGTGGTATAGTGTTCAAGTGTCGGTATCTGACACGTTTCAGACACGCACACGCCACCCTAATTAAAGTGTCCGTGCAAAGAGTCTTGATGCATTGGTGTAGTATGGAAACTTTTTAAAATGACAACTAAGGAGAGTTCTAGTCCATATATCTGTTCTTTTTACCAAGTATTGGAAGGATTGAATTGAATCCATGTTGTTTAGGAATCTATAGTTGCTTTTTCTTGTTATTGCTTTACTAGCCTGAAGAGAACATATGTTGTTAAAATTTCATTTCCCCACAGGCCACACTGGCATCCCTTTTCCCGTTGAAATAGTTGATGCTTGTGCGATTTATATATAGGGTGTGTTTGAGCCACATTATTTTGGAAAAATATATTCTGGAATAGTAGATTGATAGAAAATGTGTGGTTGAAAAAGAAGGAAAAATTATTGATGTGATGGAAATATTATTTCATTGAAGAATGTGGGGTTGAAAATGAGTAGAAGAATAAAAATGAAATTTTTAATGTATACCAAACACGGGGCATAATTATTTAATTTCCATTTTGGTTGCTGCATTTACTGGTTTTTTTGCACCTGGTTTAAGTAATGAAAAAACACTAACCACTGTTTTTTTTCCTACATTTATAACCATTTCTGAGCAAATCGTTTCTCACAGGATATTTTTCATGTGATGCAGTTATAATCCTGCAATTCCTATGCCTCCTGGTGGGTGGCCTGTTTTACCTCGCCCACAACCTTGGTATCCACAACATCCTGCTGCTTCAGTTCCACCTTCTGCACCAATGACGCAACAGCCCTTGTTTCCTGTACAGAATGTCAGGCCTCCTGTGCCACCTGCAACGCCCTCTGTACAACCACCAATGCCAATTGCTCCTCCTGGGATGTCTGCAGCTTCTCCTGTTCCTGTATCTCAACCTTTATTCCCTGTTGTTCCTACCAACAATGTTCCTCAAAATTCACCATTTTCTGCACCAATGCCTCCAAATAGCATTGCATTAAGCTCTTTTGCAGAACTTAACAGTGCAGATCCACAGATGGGTAGTTACACTTCGGCTACTAATAGCTATCATGGCTCTGGCATTCCAGGTATATATATATATACATATATCTTAATCTTTGTTTTCACAGTTGCGGGATTTCGTATAGTATTTGTTGGTATTTGCTGGAGTGGAACTGTTGACTTTTTGCTATAATCTTTCTTTACCTCGTGGAAAAGCAGTTTATAATTGTAAATCTTTTTCGTGAAGTTACCACAGAATCTCTGATTTTAGTGGGAAAGTTTGTGGATATCTTTGTTTTAGCTGTTCTTTTGGCAACTTTATATGCCAGAGCCCAAAATTGGTTTGGATTTTCAAATTCTTCTTACTTGATATCAACTTCTGTGCATCTGGCTTTTGAGTACCTGTGTCTATTGTGTCGCTGGCCACAGTTAACAAAGATTTTTAGATAAAAACCCTTTTTTAAAATTATAAACATGTTCCTCGGGGCCACTGGGGTAAGTATCCAAGGCCCCGTGGGATTAGTCGAAGTGCGCGCAAGCTGGTTCGGGCATCTACGTTTATTAAAAAATAAATAAAAATTATAAACATGTTAAAAGTATATATTCTAGTTATGATGAGACATAATTGTACTACTATAGCATGTTAGAATAAAATCTTAATAACGAGGACTGAAAATGGTTATTGTGTTAGTTAATTTGTAGTTGTGGGGAGATTCCAAGTGACGTCTTATTCTGTAACACTTGAAATCCATACTTCCCATTTCTTCACTAGTTAGAAAACTCAAAAACTAATTTTTTTTTAACAAAATCTACAACTGTTTTGACTTGAAACTTGCACCTGCAAAATATGTATATTATGACTGGAACCCGCTAGACATGAATCCTTTTAAGAATTTCTTGTATGCACCGGCAAAAGATCTAAAACTGGAATTCGTACTGGTACAAGACTGATTATGAATAATTATTTTGGACAAGCAATTCCTAATGTGCCAGTTGTATTTGGAAAACAGCGAATTGATTCAACGTTTAGAATTTCGAACTTGTGGTATCCCTTAATTTCTCATGGCAACCAGCACAGATAAAAAATAGGAATAGTCTATTGGTGATGTAACTAAAAGCCTTTAGAGAATAGTATATCTCCTGGCTTTTCTGGCAGAATTCCATTGAAAAGAAGTTTTCAGTGACAATTGGATGTGAAATATGGCATTATATTTGCAGTCGACTTTTAAGTGATGGCATCTTTCTCAATGATTATAATCATGGATGGAGTTCTGTATAATTTAGGTATAGGAAGCTCCTGGCAACTGGTTGGAGTACTGTTATGAGGATTTTCCTGTGCATAACTAGTATGACTAATAATGCTAATTTTGTCAGACAGTTTCTTGCTTTATCATTGTTCGTGTTGCTATGACTAGCTGGATTTATGGAAATAAAACCTGTCTCATGTTTCTCTCTCTCACTTTTTGATAAATAAAAAATACTTAATGTTTTTCAGATATATGATCTTTTAAGGGCTTTTTGGTATTTCTCTCCTATTAATTAAGAGTTGGTAATTATCCATGTATTGATGCTGGAAAATATAGGTGAGAATCTGCATCTGTTTGGTGCTGTCCACATTTTTCTTAACGCCCTTTTTTTATCTCAATTGTTTAGCAGCTGCAATATCAATAAATTCACATTCTTATGCCTCTGCTCCAAATACTAGTGGTCCTTCAATTGGACCACCTCCTATAATTGCAAATAAGGCTCCAGCTACACATCCTGCAACCAATGAGGTCTACTTAGTCTGGGATGATGAAGCTATGTCCATGGTTAGTAGTGCTTTTCTGAAAGTTGTGTAAGATGCCTCTTCACTCTCCTCTTTTGGTTGGAGTTGTCACATTTACTTGGGATGTGAAATTTTATAGGAGGAAAGAAGAATGTCCTTGTTGAAGTATCAGGTGCATGATGAAACTAGCCAGGTAAGTCATAATTACTTGGTACTCAAATTCTTTCGTATGGATATGGAGTTGAGTTGCTCAACAATCCAGGTGCTCGTGCATTGCTTCTTGTTTCCAATTTCACTTGTTTATGCCTTGTTTCATATTTATTAAGGTGCCTGTATATGTACTTAAATATGCTTTGCATCCCCTAAAATCGAGAACATGTCTGAGCAATTTGCTCGAAGTACGTCTCTACTTTTTCTTAACTCTGTTGATTTGATGGAATATTTTATCTATTTTGGTCCCGTTGGCAAGCAATCCCGCCGATTTTGTGGTCAACGAAGTTTCAAGTAGGTATTCTCATTATCTTCTCTGTAGTTAGTAATTTTATTCTGACAAGAATGCTGCAATCAACTCCAGGACTCTCAAAACTAGCATCATACAACATTAAGATGAGAGTGTACGTTTACTCTTTAAAAATTTTAATTGCTCAATTTCATGAATTCGCCTTGTGCTCGATTCGTAATGTATTTGGGTTTGGGCGAAACAACACACCAAACAGATTTTTGCTCATTCGTGTCATACAATATTTTTTAAGATCGAACTTGAACTCAAACCTGGCGCAGGTCAGCTCCTTTTGCGAAGTTTGGTACCAACTAAAAAACAAGTTCTAATATTTGAGTGCTGGTTATTTGAATGGCGATTGTCTCTGCCCTGATATCTTTTAACTAGATTTTGTGTTACAGATGAGCTCAATTGATGCTGCAATTGACAGAAGAATATCAGAAAGTAGGCTTTTTAGTGATAAAGGAAATGCTGGTCGCATGGCGTTTTAGTGATGGTGGCTGGTTCTAATCAAGTGCTGCAACACTGGAAATCTTCACATGTAGTTCAAAATCTGCTGCGTCAACATTGAAATTCTTGATTTTCTGTTGTATACTTGTATTATTTATAGGAGAAAGTCATGCGTGGGAGCCAATTTTTTTTTTTTTTGGACTACAGATTTCTAATTATTTTATCTTAGAATTTTACAGTCTGATCAGTTGTTTAGTAATTTATTTAAATTACAGACTTAGTTACCTTTAACATTCTCCTGGCCATCAATGTAGTTTAGCGCCTGTTTGACACAGTTTTTTTTTTTTTTGGAAAGAATTAGTTTTTGAATAGTAATTTTTTTGAGAGAGTGTGGTTAAAAAGTAGAAAAATTTTTGGATTTGTGAGAATGTGTTGTTGAAAATGAGTATGAGAAAAAAAAAAGTTTTGAAAGAATGGTTACCAAACAGGGGCTTTGTTTGCCTTGAACAGTAACTTATTTTGAAGTATCTTGAATCAAAGCTGATGCTTAACAAGTTATACCTTATCTTCTCCTTTACCCCCGTGTTTTTTTGTTGATGTTATGTGCTTGTTTAATCTTGATGTCACTATGTTTAGGTGTCTCGGTTGCTAAGTCTTCTTTCTAGCACAGGTTTGGTTCTGGTGGTGGTGATGGATTTTACCACGTCGTTCAGGTTTTAAGCTTGTGGCTGAAAATGAAGTTCACATGCTTGTGTTTTCTTTATTTGAATTCAAGTTGGAATGGTCTATGAGATGGGTTTTGCTGGGGGGACGAACAAGTACAAGTAAAATAAGAGATTATTACAAGGTTCTAAACTGTTTGGAATTTCCTCAATTAATTTTTGAAGAAATAGGATGTTCCTCTATTCACTGGTCTTCAAAATTCGGAACTCAATTACTTCGAATTGAATAATCATTCGAGTAAAAGAGTAACATATTGACTAAATTCCTCAGCATCTTGATAATAATTGATCTATTTGATTGTCTTTGTTTGTGCCAATGTGCTTGCTGTGGATACATTGTGAGTAGGGCTGTAAGCAAAAATCGTCAAATCGGAAAATCGAACCGAAATCGCATTTTAGAAACCGTCGGTTTGGTGCCACGTGGACCCGTCAACGAAATGGTTTTGAACTAAACCAAACCGGTCAAAAACGGTTTGGTTTAGGTTCGAGAATTTTAATTGCGGTTTAAAACCAAACCGGACCGGGGAAAAAATATATAAAAATAAAAAAATAAAAATAATGATTTTTTTTTTTTTTTGAAAATTCATCCAAATATGCGAAATTTAATAGTTTTGTCATTTGTATGTATTTTTGTCAATTTATAATTTTCTATTACATATATATTATTATTACCAAATAATCATAATTTATATCTAATAATATCAAGACTAACATAATCTATAAAAAAATTATTTTCCTCTTTAGAATTCAAATTTTTACAGTTGCTTCTGAGTCATCATTCTCAAATGGAGGTCAAATACTTAATTCCTTTAGGAGTTTATTAGGTGCAAGAATGGTTGACACTTGTATATGCGAAAAGAATTGGTTACAAATTAATAATGATCATATAGTGCTGTGCCAATATTTAGATGAAGTGGAAGCATTTGATGATTCAATAATTGTGGCAGGTGGTTTATATTTTCTATTACCATATTTTTAAAGATTATCTTATCTATCTAGTATCCAATATTATGATAATATAACATATGCATTTGTTTGACAATGGAGACTATGAATCATGTGTGAGAATAATTGGTGTTTGAGTATATGTGAGAAACTGAATTCGTAATAAAATACAACGGTAAGCTTGTGTAATGTTATATTTAGATATTATAAACAATTGATTTATTATTATGGTTGGTTATTCTCTCTATCTAATCAGTAGTCTTGTTTTTCAGATATGATGATCACGAGATCTTGTTGAACGTCATTATATTTTTTAGGCTTTATATTTAGTTTAGTAGACTTGTATTGTAACGTTATCGTAACGTCTTAGCCTAAAATGACAAACAAAAAACTATATTTTAGTTTATTGTGACTTCACTTTGATTTAGCTGGTATTTAAATTTGTAGTAGATATATTTAGTTTGTTTTAGATTTATTGCTAGTAAGATATAAATATATATTGAATTCAATAAATTAATGTCATAAAAGTAGACAGACAAAAAAATATACGGTGAAATCGGCGGTTTAAAACCGGACCAAACTGTTAGGTTTAGGTTTGAGTTTTTTTCAAACCGTTCCAAATGGTTTGGTTTAGGTTTGAGTTTTTCTCAAACCGGTTTAAACGGTTTGATTTGAAAATTGGTCAAAAATCGCAAAAATCGGACCGCTTACACCCCTAATTGTGAGACAGGGCTCACTAGAGTCGACTTAGCGATCAGTAATCCATTTTGAGGCATTGGAGTCGATTTGAGGCAATAGAATATGGCGATGACTATTTACAGTAATAACGGAGCTTTTCAAGTGAGTTTATGGTACTTTTAAGGGTTGTTATTGATGTGACGAAACATGATAGTTGAGAACGATAACAAGGCGATGTTACATCTAATGCACCTATCCCAATTTCCTCTACAACCATCCCAATTTTATATTAATGTGAAAAAATACTTTCGAAATATTTTCATCTTCTTTACCCTGTTTCGAGGCTTTCGATCCTTTAAGAGGAATGACCGAACAGAGAATCGGTCTCACTAATTGAATTTTGTTTTGCATAGAAATAGATAATATTAGATTTTGAAGTCAACAATTTGGACTGTCGATGTGTTCTTTTCATGGTTCCCATGACTTGAGCCGTATATATATATATATATATATTTCGAAAGATGAATATATTATTAGATTGTCGAAGTCGTGATAATTAATTTTATACTTATTTTACTTTAATTAAAACTGGCTTTTTTAACTTGAAACCTAAAAAGATTTTTAGTATGCTTTTTAGTTATATATAATTATCTACTAAAAGTAAGCAGTAAAAAATGAAAACAAATCTTAGCATTTAATCAAATCCCTAAAGAATATCGATTCTACCATTTTTAACTCACTTTAATCTTCAATTACTTGTATACAATCAATTCTAGATTTGCGTTGATAATCAATATTCATTATGTTAACATTCTCTCACGTGTTTTAAAAAGTGTGTCTAGGCGTGGGCAAAATGTCATGCCTTGACAGTGAACGAGAAATTAAATGGTCAGCTATCAAGTTGATTTCTAATGTGCGCATAGGTGTGTCTAGTCATGCTTTAGTATTTTTTTTTTTTTTTTTTAAAAGCGCTTTATTTGATTTTAAATTTAAATTTTTAAATAAGTTTATCTGTACAAAAGTTAAAAAAAAAAAAATAATAATAATAAACATTTTAAAAAATTTCAAACAAAACAGTGGCCAAATGAAATTTGAAAAATAGTGAAGTTTGATTGCTCCAAATCCAATTTGCCTTCTTTTACAAGTAAGAAATTCGATTTTGGTGAAAATTGAAGGCAATACATTAAGGGTCCGTTTGATTGCAAATGTAAAAAATTGGTAAAAAGAAAATATTTTAAAGGGAATTAAATTGTCTAGAAATTGTTTTACTGAGAATTGTAATTAATTGTGTTTGATTGATATAATTTTCCATTTGAAAAATGTTGAAAGTTTGGTGTTCATTTAGCTTCCTTTTTTTTTTTTTTTTATGAAAATTGTCCATTAAAGTGATAATTTTTTTTACCATGGGGTCTAGAATTTGTTCCAATTACAAAAAAAAAAAAAAAATGAAAAAAAAAATTACCATATGGAAAAAAACTAGAAAACCAATTCCCACCATAAAAAAATGAAAATGGCACATGTGAGTGAAAAGCGGGAAATCAAATTGCCTAAAAAATGCTATCAAACGCTCAAAAAAGTGGAAGTTGCAATACTTTTTCCATTTTTCATGGAAAATATTGTAAATGTGAAATTTGGATGGAAAGAAAATGAATTATAGGGAATTGAATTGCTTAAAATTTGTTTTATTGAGAATTGTAATTAATTGTGTTTGATTAATATAATTTTCCATCTAGAAAATGTTGAAAGTTTGATATCCGTTTGGCTTCGTTTTTCATGAAAATTGTTCATTAAAGTAATAATTGTTTTACCATTTGGTCTAGAATTTGTTCTCATTGCCAAGAAATGTTTTTTTACCATACTGAATACCATTTGTTTGACTTTGTTATTCATGGAAATTGTCCATTAAAGGGAAAAAAATTTCACATTTGTTCATGGAATTTGCTTCCATTGCTTTAAAAATAAAAGAAAAAAGAAGCTAAACTGGATTGTTGGAATTGGTTTTCCCTTAAATAATGGAAAATAGCACGTGAGAGACAAAATCAAGAAAATCATTTGCTTAGAAAAAAAGTGTTATCAAACATGAAAAAAATGGAAGATGGAATTCATTTTCCATTTTTCATGGAAAACTTGGGTGAATCCAATAGGGCCGCTAGTCATTTGATTTTGAAATAAATATTCTTGGACATCTAATCCAATACTATATTAAAGAAGGATAGTTCCGCAACAGTGTTCCCACCCAAAATCCTGCCCAAGAATCTCGTCTAAACCATTATTATTATTATTATTATTATTATTATTATTATTATTATTATATATGTTGTTACCAGACCATACGTCGATGGACCCAGACTGCAAAAGCAATTCTCATTTTTGAACCAATTGTCAAGCTATCGTAGAATAATAATGAAGATATGTACACCAACATTACTATCATTTAGGGGTGTAAGCGGTCCGGTTTTTGCGGTTTTTGACAAATTTTCAAACCAAACCGTTTAAACCGGTTTGAGAAAAACTCAAACCTAAACCAAACCATTTTGAACGGTTTGAAAAAAACTCAAACCTAAACCTAACAGTTTGGTCCGGTTTTAAACCGCCGATTTCACCGTATATTTTTTTGTCTGTCTACTTTTATGACATTAATTTATTGAATTCAATATATATTTATATCTTACTAGCAATAAATCTAAAACAAACTAAATATATCTACTACAAATTTAAATACTAACTAAATCAAAGTGAAATCACAATAAACTAAAATATAGTTTTTTGTTTGTCATTTTAGGCTAAGACGTTACGATAACGTTACAATACAAGTCTACCAAACTAAATATAAAGCCCAAAAAATATAATGATATTCAACAAAATCTCGTGACCATCATATCTGAAAAACAAAACTACTGATTAGACAGAGAGAATAACCAACCATAATAATAAATCAATTGTTTATAATATCTAAACATAACAATTACACAAGCTTACCATTGTATTTTGTTACGAATTCAGTTTCTCACATATACTCAAACACCAATTGTTGTCACACATGATTCATAGTCTCCATTGTCAAACAAATGCATTCGTTATATCATCATAGTATTGGATACTAGATAGATAAGAGAATCTTTAAAAATATGGCAATACAAAATATAAATCACCTGCTACAACTTTCATTGAATCATCAAATGCTTCTACTTCATCTAAATATTAACACAACACTATAGGTTTATTCTTAATTTGCAACCAATTATTTCCACATATACAAGTATCAACCATCCTTGCACCTAATAAACTCCTAAATGAATCAAGTATCTGACCTCCATTTGAGAATGTAGACTCAGAAACAACTGTAGAAATTTGAATTCTAAAGAGGAAAAGAGTTTTTGATAGATTATGTTAGTCTCGAGATTATTAGATATAAATTAGGATTATTTGGTAATTATTATATATATGTAATAAAAAATTATAAATTGACAAAAATACATACAAATGACAAAATTATTGAATTTTGCATATTTGGATGAATTTTAAAAAAAATCATTATTTTTATTTTTTTATTTTTATATATTTTTTCACCGGTCCGGTTTGGTTTTAAACCGCAAATAAAATTCTCAAACCTAAACCAAACCGTTTTTGACCGGTTTGATTTGGTTCAAAACCATTTCGTTGACGGGTCCACGTGGCACCAAACCGACGGTTTCTAAAATGCGGTTTCGGTTCGATTTTCCGGTTTTGCGGTTTTTGCTTACAGCCCTACTATCATTAAGTCGCATTTTCATTGTATTCATTTTAATTGTCCGCTTGAAAAAAAAAATTTGTTTATGTTAAGTCAAAAAATTGTCCGTTTGATAACAATAAAAAAAAAATAAAGTTAAAAAGCCTCCGCGTGCAGAGGCAAAACATTAATTATTTTTTATAACATACCTAGAATTTCTCCCGTTTATTTTTTTTCTAATAATTTTATTTATTTACATTTCACACAAACTACAAATACAATTTTCACTTATTAATAATTTAATTTAAAAACATTAGAAAATATTTAATTCTATACATACATGAAAATCAAAATTCCTTTCGAGGGGCCCTGCTCCCTCTACCCCTGCGACCTGACTGAGTAGGTCGATCCCCTTCGGGGGCGTTTCCCCAAACCCCCCACAAATAAAAAGTTTTTAAAAAAATTAAAAATTTATGGCCCTAGGGCTGTCAAACTGCCCTTAAACTTTAAAAATAATAATAAAAAAAAAAGTTTTTAAAATAATAATAAAAAAATTTATGGCCCTAAGACTGTCCAGCTCCGTTCTGCACGGAGCTGGCTCCCAATATGCTGCAACAGTGTTCCCTCTTTTGTTTTTGTTTTTTCAAATTCAAAATTCAAATTATGCATTTATTGGTTGTTTTCCAAAACTAACACAGTAAAATTCATGACCAAACTTTGTGGCGCAGTATTATCTCATTTTCAAAACCTCTCATCTTTTCTCTCCGTTTGTGTGTAGAGTTTTTTTTGTGTCATATTTTTTACAAAATTTTGACTTAGTTTGCAAGTTCTGTGTTTTTTGCCCAATTTTGTAGTTGTGATTTGACTTTTATTTGTAATTTTTTAATCTCCGACTAGGACTACAGTTGTTTGCGCAAGGAATGGATTCATTTACTGGAGGTATGGGTCAGTCGAAATGAATCTACAATATATTCTCTGTGTATACGTTCAAGACAAGAATATATTCATGCTCTCAATTTTCTCAAACTTTGCAAATAATTTGATACTTCAATTGAACTCTCAGTATATTATTCAACACTAACTTCTATTCAAATGGACGTTGCACCATCGAATCAGAACCCACCAGCCCAAGTTGAAAAAATAAATGTTTGTTTACACCAATTTTTCCCCTTTTTTATGTTTGTTATTAGTAAATTTTTTATCTGTTGGTTTCTTGATTTTAATTCGCAGAAGTCAGAATGATGCGTTTTTGCCATAATTATTGGTGAGTTCATGTGATAAAGTTGCTGATTACTTTGAGGAAAAGTTTGGTTATGATTTTTATATATGCCATGTGAAGTGAAATTTGAAATGCTGAATTTTTTCCATCTTTTTGACCCTTTTCTAGTTGAATGATTCAATGATTTTTGGACTATATTTGTACTGGTGGTCAGTGGCAAATTTTGTAAGTCGAAATCAGTATTGAATTGTCGTTTTGCTTTTTAATGACTAAACGATTCAACGACTTATGTTTCTATGTATGTGCTTGCATATTAACATTTACAAGTTGTTTTCAGTTATTGGTACCGAAAGTTTTGTTTTGTTAATTTGATCAATTTTGCAATGAACGATATGTTTTGTTATTGGTACCGAAAGTTTCAATTTTGCATATCAGTTTTGGAACTCTTTTATTGAAAAGTTGTTGGTTGATAATTCATTTCAGGATTGCAGAAATGTACTAAATTGGAAATAGTGCTATTGTGCTTAATTGACATTTTCTCAAATTTTATTGATTTTTTTTTTTTTTGCATATATGATATATCGATGTGCTTGAATTTGGCAAAGATATTATAGTAGATATACATACTTCTTTCAATAACTCTTGGAATAATAATAGTTACAATGATAAATTTCATCTTTGCTTTTTTGGTGCATCAAAAATTGTTTTTCAAAAATCAACTATAAGTCACAGATGAAAGCTGAATTCTGCATCCAATTCTGCAAAGGTAATCTATTATAATACATCTGAAAGTCTTAATTTGTTATTATGCCCTTGTTTGAAACTCATTTTGAGGATGATAGAAATTTTGGAATAGTGATTGATGTGAAAATATGTGGTGAAAAAGTGATGAGAAGTTTTTGATTTGTGTGTAATATTATTTTATTTGGAGAATGTGTGGTTGAAATGAAAAATGAAAAATTAATGGATGTCAAACGGGGGCTATATATCACTCTTTAAAAAAAAACAAAACTCTACGACGCAGACACCATGTTAGATGGAGACACGACCCATGTCTCAATGTGTCTCCGTCTAGCACGGAGACACGAATTTTTTTTAACCACCCCAAACCCACAGTTTACTTTTGCACCACCCTACATGTATTTTCTTTCATTTATCTGATTTGCATATAATTAGTTATGTGGTGTATATATTTTTATTTAAAATTATTCATTCATAGAGGTGTTTTGCATCTAATTGGATTGGAAAATCAATTAGCATATGTTTCTCATATTAGAATTATTTATCACTTAATATAAATTTGTACATCTCACCGTGCATCGCACGGGTGAAAGGCTAGTTTGGTGTAGTTGTTGAATAATAATTTGTTTGTGTATTACTTATATATAAATTAGTGTTTCAAATGCTATATTAGAAGTACTTTTGTTTTGAGTTGTGATATTGTATTCTAACATTCCAAAGAAGATGAGATTTTTATTATTGAAAGAGGAACTAGGAAAAAGCCTATTAATGTGGGACCTAGACATTAATTTGCTAGGTCTATCAAGATTGGTGAACAAGAAGAATAGTAATGGCAAAGTAAAGACTCTATTAGCAAGTGATAATATTAATGCACAATCTCGAATTGTAGAGAGTTGTGAGGACAAAGATGAGAATGATAATGTGGAGAATGATATCTTATAACATATAAGATGTACTAGAAATACACAAAATGAAATAAGGGAGTCCGAGGAGGATGATTTTGTATAGGAAGACACAAAAGACGAATTAGATGAAGAAGATGATATTGAATTGGAGTCCGATAAAAAGTTAAATAAGATTTAAATTACAATACTATCTACATTATATAATTATAATTTTGAGACTTATCATTTTGTTAGAAACTTCGAAAGTATATTTGAACTTCCTATAAATCTATTAATATGATTTGTCTAGTTGAAAGTTGAATCTATGAAAAATAGTCTAGTTTTTTGCATTTTGAAAATTTGAAAATTGTATAATTGATTAATTGTAGAAATTATTAAGTAAATATAATTTTTTATAATTTAGATGTTTGTTATGTTTTATTTTAATTATTAAATAATTCTTAAATTGAATAAAAATTTAAAATAATATTAAAAAATAAGAAAACATTTTTTTACGTCTAAGTCCCGTTTAGGCTCACCTAAGCTCGTAAAACTTGCTCGAGATAAATTAATCCAATTTTTATATACGCTCTAACTATATCTTTACGAAGGATGTGAATAAATAAAAATACAAGACAACGCTAGAATATCATAAAAGATTGTACTAAGCGTAGAAGTATCTCTAGGATCTAGTGTTGTTTATTTTCTTATGATAATTTATATTGAACCTCTCGGTATCTAACGGTGATCAAACATTAAAACCAAAAGGGGGGAATAATATATAAAAAAACAATCACAAGAATTTAAACTGAAAATGAACAATTAATTAATCAGTAGGTAACAAGATTTCATCGTTAATCCTAGTCACAAAGGGTTTAGCATAATATTATTGAATTGCAAGAAAACATATTTGGATGAGAATGCATTACAATACCAGGACTTGAAAATAATGGAAGAAAATTAGAAAAATCTTCAATCCTCGAATCTTTTTAACGGACTGCAAGAAAATACGGATGATTTCTTCAATGAGAACGTCACTCAAGAATACGTATTTCTATCCCGTTATTTTACCTAAATTGCCTCAACATATAGTCTTCTACGTGCATTGGAATTTGTGAATACCGAAGTTTCTTTTAATTTTAGGTAAAAGGCAAAATTCCGTATAGAAACGGACCGCGATCCGACCATGGCAAACAATTTTTCCGAGCTTTGATGCCCTAATTTTAAACACCCATTACTTTTGATCTATAATCTTTAATGGGTAATTGGCGCAAAACATCCCTACCTATGACGGGTTCTGTGAAAAACGTCCATACGTTTGATTTTTTTGGTGCAGAACGTTCCTACCTTTGCATTTATCAAAAATCAATATTTATGTGTAAAATTATTTTATTGAAAAATGTGTGATATATCGCCTCTAAAGATTCGCTCTGAAACCACTCATTACTTCCCCACTAAAAACTTCAGGGCCCCGTGGGATTAGTCGAAGTGCGCGCAAGCTGGCCCGGACATCCACGGTTAAAAAAAAGAAAAAAAAAAAACTTCCCCACTAAAATTTGATTGAGTGGACTAATAAAAACATGTGAGGATACTCCCTAATTTTGAATGTTCAGCCTTCAAATTTCCACTAGGCAAATTAAACCGACATTTAGATCCTTGAATTGACATTCAATACTTAGCCAGGCAAATGCATATCCTTTTTCAACTCACTTGTAGTTGTAGGTAGCAATTTCGCTCAAACATTTGTGAATCCAATGTCATTCCACTTCCTAATCTCTCTTTTTATTTTTTGTGACCTTTCTTTTGCTCTAGGTAATTTTCACTCCTATCACTATGGCCATCCTCTCCCTTTGTATTTCTACACAACACTAATTTCTGTGGCTTTTTCCTACTCCATTCTTCTCTCATTTTTGTGCTACGACTAGTGTAGATGTTACATGCTTTTGTTTGAGAGCGCATAACTGGTTTTTGAATAGGTAAAGCACAAGGATCGACTTTGCATAATTTACCTATGTTTACAAATTAATATATCTAGGATTCTTGGAGGGATCCTTGTTCTCCTTTAATGGTTCAATTCGAGGTGAACCGGACCTCTTAGATGATAACTGTTATGCGGAGAAAAGGTTTGATGCATTGATTTACTTGCATCGGTTGACTTCGAACAATTTTTTATTTATCCTCTACATTTTGTCTTAGTCCTTCCCATAAAATATTTCTTGACTTGACCACATGGCTCGAGCTCAACTATGAAAACTTGAACTTTCTCATTGACCAAAATCAACTTTAAAGCAATCAATGAAGTTGAATGACAACTCGAAAATTTCAACTTTATTGTATATCACATGTTCGTGTTGCTCCTTTATGATAGACTTCTCCTTCTCCACGTACTCTTGTTCTTTAGTTCGGGCAATTGCAATCTACTCCTTGTTGTAATGCTTGGTATGCGTTTCATCGGATTTGTCTCGATCTTGTTAATGAATTGCACAAGGACATCTTCGTGAGAAGTCTTCTTCACTTGTTATGGTTATTGGAAGCCATATAGAGGTGATTCTTATATTATTCCAAGAGCAAGTCATCCTCGTAAATAATCATTGGGAAAAATATTATCACGGGTAAGTCATCCTCATCAAGCCGGTGTAGCTATAAAGCCTTCTCGATTGATGTTTGATTGGTTGAATAATTGAGCCCGAATTCAATAGTTCTCAAAGTTTTCGCCAAGATAGATAATAACAATTTGACTTATGTTTCTAGGTAAATATACCATCTAAATATGTCATTAGTGTAAACTTTGAAAATAAATGTGTTCAAAAAGTGACAATAATTCGAAAGGATTATTATACTCAGAGCTCTATTTGACCTTTAAATGAGGTTAACTAGGTGTTAATTGAGATAAATTATAGTTGGATGACCTAATTGAAATTTACTGGAAATATTTGTCCATTTCATCCCTGTTTCCCTAAACCCTCAAAAACCTCATTCCTCCATATCTGCAACCTTACGAACTCCCATCTTGCTCTCACTTGTTCAATATATAAACACATATTGATATGATATACCCACACCAAAATTTACACCCGTAAATCAACTGTATTTATTTCCGTTATTGGATGTTGAAATGAAAGCGCTGAGAACACTGACCTTGATTCGAGCTTTATCTTCAAAACCCGGGAAAACCCACTTCAATTTTGCTCTTTTACGCCGCTTCTACTCAGCTCAACCTCAGCACGATGAATCCCCAGTTTCAGCTATTACAGATGAATACGATGACGCGTCATCAGTATTTGATAGTTCTCATTATGATTTAGACCTGAATTTGAACAGGAGTAATGGTAATGACGATTCTGGGTCCGAAAGAAAGTCCACGTGGGATGATAAGTACAGGGATACTGTGAGAAGTAAAGTGTTTGGGGAAGATGTGAAGCATTTGAGAATGTTAAAGAGAGAGGAGGAGAAGAGGAAGAGAGCTGCCATACTCGCCAAGTCACTGCTCGAGGCCGCATTAAAGAAGCCAGATGAGGAGGAGGAAACGGATCCGAGGGAGGTGAAGGAGGAAGATCAGAAGTCATTATCTGTTGGTATTATTGGGGCTCCAAATGCTGGAAAATCTGCTCTCACTAATTGCATTGTATGTTTCTTTTTTCTTATTGGAGTCTAATATTGGAACCTACTTGATGAAAAATATGGGAACACTAATCAGATTTGATAGTTTGCTAATGAAGTTGTTACTCTTGCTGATTTTTGAACTATTTTTATTTTTCTTGTTAAAATGCTATTTGTGTACTCAATTAGTTGATTTTTCCGGTTAAGAAGTCTTACTTTTTTCCTCATGTTTTATGGTGGTTAAGTTCAGGAATTCAACTTTCTTGATATATGGATTTAGCGTTTGGTGTTGGACATGTTTGGTCCTGAAGATGCTCATGGATTAAAATATTAAAGAGAAATCATTTAAACAAATACATTCTGAACACACTATTTTTGTCCGTTTTATGTCGTAGGTGGGGACTAAGGTTTCTGCTGTTTCTCGGAAGACACATACAACTACTCATGAGGTGTTGGGAGTTATGACAAGAGGAAATACCCAAATTGTATGTCTTTTATCTAATTATTGAATGTGTTCACCTCATTTCTGCTTTAAAATTGATTTACAGGCTTGCAGATGCTTCTGTTCACAGCGCACTTCCAACTTTTATAACCATGCACAATTTTCATATATGTTTCCATGGATTATACATTTATTATAGCAGTTCTCTTTGTATGCGTACATAATTTTTCATCATACTAAGTCAATCGTACTGTAGCCCAAGGCAGCGGAACATGGCCTGATGACACAGCCTTCATATTCTCTGTAGTTCTGTCTCTCTAAATGTGCTTGAAAGTGTTTATTGAGTGCAGGGTCATTGCCTTTGTTTACAGGATAAGACTATATGAAATCTTATAGCGTTTCTTTTTTACTGATTGCTCGTAAGTTTTCATGTTTGAAACCATACTAAACAAGAAGGGTTTACTTTGGTTTGGAGGTTAGGGTACCTCAGGTTCTAGAACATCTTCTCCTATGATGCAGGACTCGGACTTATTTTATGGAATGTTAAAAAGAACTGGTTTACTTCGTCTTCTATCTTTTATAAGAAATGTTCACATTTTATTCTGGTATAGAAATCAACTGTACGTATTTTGTATTTAATGAAGATGTCTTACTAATTCTAATGATCACAGTGTTTCTTTGATACTCCGGGACTTATGTTAAAGAAAAATGGATTTCCTTGCAATGACATCAAAGTCCGCAATGAAAGTGCATGGAGTTCTGTGAACTTATACGATACACTCATAGTTATATTTGATGTTCATAGACACCTTACCAGGTCAGATATTCCTCCCTGTAAATTTGATCCAACCTCATCACAACCCCTTCCCGCAAAATAATATTATATATTATGCTCTTATTCTTGGCATTATGCTTATATCTATAACCATATTGTGGTTGAGCATTTCTATACTGATTTAAATTTGTTTTGGTTGCATCTTTCCAGTAATTAGTAAAGCTTCCATGTTTAGATTTGGACATAAACTAATCGTTCAGTTTCCATTGGATCATAAGCTTCTGTTATGCTTAAACATGGTTTCCTAACTCATTATCATGTTCAGTTGGGTGGAGGCTTTATGGAAGTGATGTGTACCATTCTTTTAATCTGAGTAACTAAATCTGCCTTTTGTTGTCAACAAATAGTATAAAGTTCTATAAGACATTAATATAGAAGTTGTTGAATTTAATGCAGGTGTTTTAAGTGTTAGAGATAGTTTCGAATCATCCTAATTTTATTAATCTGTAAAATTTCTATTCAGATTTATTAGATGATGCGGTTCAAAGTATTAGTTCTGTAACACAGTGATACTTCATGCATGTATAATGTGGACCATTATGCAAATCTTTGGCTCTTTTGTACTGCTATTGATTTGTAATATTATATATGCGAAATCCTAATTAGATTCCAACTGGTGTCTATGTTATTAAAAAACCAGGCCTGATTCAAGAGTGGCGAGATTAATTGAAAGAATGGGCTCAATTCGCAACGAAAAACAGAAGCGTGTTCTATGCATGAATAAGGTTGACTTGGTTGAAAAGAAGAAAGATCTACTAAAGGTTGCTGAGCAATTCAAAGACCTTCCTGGATATGAACGGTCAGTTCTTTAATTTTTTCTAATGGTCTATTCTGCTGTGAAGCCTGATGTTTGTTTTTAATTCTCTCTAGGTGCTTCATGCTCTCAGGACTGAAGGGTGCTGGAGTGAAAGATCTTGCTCAGTATTTAATGGAGCAGGTATGATTTGAACGTTGCCAGCTTAGTTAATTCAATTTAGTAGTTTGAGTCTTCTTCCACCTTTTCTATTCTCTACCTTTACCGAAACGAAAAAGAAATTTCCTGCTACATGATTTATCATAGTTTCCTTTGTAGGTGTGCTTGTATATGTCCAGATTCGGGAAGGAAATTCAGGATTCTTTACAAATTCTTTTATGGCTGAAAGAAACTATATTCATTGTCACAATCTTTTCTCATTTACTGCACGTCGCTGTATTCAAATTTTTTTTTTTTTTCCCCAAATACTTGCTAAGTAACTCTATTTCAAAGACCCGATAATATTTACTCTCCAATTAAATGAAATTATGTTTTGATGCTATTTTGTCTGTGCTACCGTTGCACGGATATTGGAAGAGTTAGTAGCCAGAATATCATTACATGCTCTTGCACTCACAATGTTCTGGATCATGGAACCTCTAATACTACTTCCTGAGAAGAGAACTACTGAAACAGTTTCTTACTCAAATGTTGTTGCTGTATTTTCTGATCGTATAGTGCAGCCATTGATAGTTATTTTTCTCCCTTCCGTGGTCTGTTAAGTAAAGATTTTATGTATTGTACTAGAGGGGCCATGTGCCTTGCTGCATTTCTATATTCGCTAATGTATAAGGATCTGTTAGACACTAGTACTCTACCAGTACTACATATTCCTATATTTAAATAGAAAAATAAAAACCCTATAAATGGTACAAATGTAACCTAGTACCAAGCGTTCGTTCTAATTCTGGCTTTCCTTTGTTATTTATGCGTAGGCAATAAAAAGACCTTGGGATGAGGATCCATTTGCAATGAGTGAAGAAGTTATGAAGAACATATCACTGGAAATTGTGAGAGAAAAATTGTTAGATTATGTACATCAGGTAAAGCTTGGTTTTCACAGTTATTATTGTAAAGATTTTGTTTTTATCAGACTTAACGTTTGAAGATCATTAGCTAGATGAGTTTATAATGTACTCTTTAACTTTCCTCAATTTAGGAAATCCCATATGGCATTGAACATCGTTTGATGGACTGGAAGGAGTTACGAGATGGCTCTCTCAGGATTGAGCAACACTTCATTACTCACAAGATCAGCCAACGCAAGATTCTTGTCGGGAAGAAGGGATCCAAAATTGGGTTAGTATGCCTTTAGATACTCATTGAAGCATTTAAAATTTGTTCATCTTTAAAGCTGTGAAGAGTTCAATCATTTGCTGATCAACTTCCCAGCCCTTTTAATCTAAAGGAAAAGGGAAAAATCTAGAAATTGCCTGCATTTTGTTTCTGTTAATCTTTCCGTCGTGCTTCCATGCGAACTTTAATGTTAGTAAAGGTTTCTGAAGCATCACAAAATATATTTAAAACTCTTGTTGGGGATTTGCCCTGGGAATGTATTTATTTTCACTTGTCATCTGTATTTGACAGTCAGCCAAATCAAATACCTGGCAATATTTACATCACTGACGATCTGGTTTTATTTGGTATAGGTTTTACATGTTTATTGAATTGCATGTCTAATAATTATGCAGGAGGATAGGCATGGAAGCGAACGAGGAGTTGAGATCCATATTCAAGAGGAATGTCCATCTCATCCTCATGGTCCGAGTCAAATGATTCCTTCAGCAGCTGAATTGTGTTTAGTATTGTGCTAATAGTCTTGGCCGTATATATAGAAAGGTTTGTCAATTACTTTATAGGGTTCCAAGATTGTTTAGGCCCATAGAACTAATGCTCTTCTACTTATTATTCAATAGTTCATCAATTTTAGCATGGTATTCAGATGGTCAACAAACTTTTCGTTTTTTTCATGAGCTATCTGCTTCATTTTTTCAAGAAAACTGCTGCTCCCCCAAAATTATGCTGGATCAGTTTGCCTTTCGGCTTATTAGACATATCAAAACTTCGTATTTATTGTGCCAAAATATTATACATCCCTTGATGGATGTGTCATATACATGAGAAAAACTTGCAAACACAATAATTTTGGCTGACGATTGTTCTCTCGGTAACAGGTGTTTCTTAGCATTTTTATCATTTTATTTTCAGTTATAATTATACTGTATTCAGGGGCGGACACGGGGCTCCTGGGGGGGTGGGGGGGGGGGGCACGTGCCCTTTTTTTTTTTTTCCGTTCGTGTTTGTTATCGATTGAAATCTAAATTTTAATCTAAATCAAAGTTAACAATAAATTTTAATAATATATTTCATATAATCCATAAATGTTTTAACTTTTATCAAAATTTACTACAAATTTGATTTTAATTTCCACCAAACAGGGGCAAAATCACAATAAATTTGAATTTCGATAATATGCTAATTTTAAAAATTCACCGACGATTGTACACTAATCAAATCTACAAATTACTTATGTAATCTCAAAGCTTATTTCGATAACTACATTATGAGTATATCGAATAGTTCAAATAGATATCGAAAATAGTCAAAAATACGTTAAACATGAGTCTTAAAGAAAAACGTCTTAACTCGCATTTTTTCAAAAAAATTCAATTATTTTATTAACATTTACTATTTTTGCTATACACATCAATGTAATTTTCATCATTTTATTACGAAACTTTATATGGAATATGACATCAAAAATTTTCGAAATTTTACATCCGAAAAAGTCATATCCCATGTAAATTTTCGGATGCAAAATTACACGGGATATAATTTTTTTTACGTAAATTTTTAAATGTAAAATTTATCCCAACTTCTTTGCAAGTTCGAGTGTGCCCCCCTAACTTTTATCTTCTGCGTCCGCCCCTGATTGTATTGTATTCTCCATATGGATGATAAGATGAGTTTGTATGCCCTTCTGAAGAGTTTCAGCATTTCACAAGTATATGCAAGCGATGTGATAGATGTGCATATTTTTATTTTTGGGTTACAGTGCCACAAAGTAGCCTAGTACTCGAAATATAATAGATGTCTTGAAACTTCCCCTCCCCATTTAGTGAAGCTGAAGGACCAGTTCTCGTGTATACACATGATAATCGGTTTATTTCGCGTTGTACATGGTGGGAAGGCAAACAGACGAAAAGCAAAAGAAAGAGCGTTAGTTCAAACTCGGTTCCACCCGTGGTCTAATAATGTGTTAACAAGTTGAACAAGAATTAATATTCTTGTTCTAGCAACTATTAAACATTTTGGAATGCATATGTTGAGATATCCGTTGATGAAGGGCTAAACATTTGTACTAATTATGAAATAGAAACACCACCTTCTGATACAGGCTTCTCAAATACACTTGGAACTAGACCTAATATTGCCTTGCTTGTGAAAACTACATACTTATACAGGACTTATGCAGCGAAAGACTGGAAGGGAAGAGTAAGTTGTTCGAGAAGAGCTGCAAATGGTGTAGCAAGCCTAGGCTCATAGGCAAAACCGTGCAACTCGCTACCACTTTCTGCTGTCATGCCCCTTCCATTCGCGCAAGGACATGAAGGTATCCATATCCACATCTTTCTGCTGAAATCAAACAATAATGCTTTCTCCGACTGTCGGATGAGTATGACAACGAATTCACCATGTGCAACACAGTTGAATCCTCGGCCGCCTTCAACTTCTGCAAATTGGATATACAGTTGCTGTGGCATCCTCTCTATCTCGACCCACGTTGTTCTGCATTCTTGCAACACCCAGAGTCTCAAGCTTCGAGGAATGTTAAGCTTGCTTTTCTCAACCACTGCAATTAATACGAGTTTTCCTCTGCTCTCAACCAAGCTAGGGGAGCGTAGGAATCTGTGCATGGGAGCCTGAATCTTGCACCAGTGATTCATGGCAATATCGTAAGCCAAGACACTGAATGGGCTATAATTCATGCAGTAAAATCGCCCTTTCACGGGAACCATTTGGCCTGATTCGAGGCTACAAAGCCTAGGAAGAGAAGCAGTCGTGCCCCATATGGAATAGAATCCCCCTTCATCAATGTGAAAGCTTTCCGAAGTTAAATTCTTGACTGCATAAGGAGATATCAAGTCATCTCCTGCAAAAGCCAAATCTATGGAGGAGTTGGTGATGGTTAAACCAATTGAAGGGAAAAGCCTAGGCCTTAGTGTTGACGGCAATTGAATTAGTGACCCTAAGAGTGGATTGCATAAAAGGATACTCTTCGAACCGGCCTCCTCAGACACCCAACAACTTAGGCCACCTGAGGATGAAGCTGGGGAAAACCCAGGTGGGATCAAAGGAAAGGTGATGCGGTACCACTTGACGTTGTAAGGATCAAAAAGGTACCCTTCATAGTTTGGTCCACCAGAGCCGTTGTTCCCACTGTAGTTTGTGTAGACATAGTTTTTGAGGCTTTTTTGCTTGAAGAACAGGAACCAGTGGTGGTGGGGCGATACTTGCATGTACAGTTCAAGAAAGTTGTTGGAAAATACAAGACCGTACCATCTTTTACAAACCGCCCGGGCTCGAAAGAAGGCCGGTGGGGGAAGGAACGCAATTACCCGATCTACCAATTTTTGTGGGAGCCTGCGCCATAGCCTAGTGTCCATCCATGGAGTAGTCGTAACGCCAGTCATGCTACCAATGTTGGAGGAAGAGGTAAACATGGCATATGGAATTGGTTTGCAGATTTCTGTGTGAAATGCTTCCATATAGAGAGCAATCAAACAAAAGATTCCAAGTCTAAATGATAAAAATTCTCAATTAGTTGCATTTGCAAAAGGTGTAGAGCCTTTTCTGGTTTGGAGTTTCAGTCTGTTGTGGTTTTGTTAGGTTCTTGTGGTTTGGTTTATGTATGGGGCAAGTGTTTATATAGGAAGTGTTTGTACAGCTTTTAGGGGGCTGTAAATTTACAGCCCCCCACTTTTAGGCACTGATCCCCTTAAGTAGAGGGGGCTGTAAATTTACAGCCCCCTAAAAGCTGTACAAACAGCACAGCTCTAGTTAGTTTGCAGTTTCTTTGGCTGAGGAAAAAGAGTGATGGATCCATCTATCATTTCAACCTTTCTTGTCATGGCCGAGGAAGGACAAGCGCCAGAGAGTATCACTGCTATTATCATCATGGATTGACACAGTGAAACTGTGAAAGCTTCTAACCAGGGGAAAAAAAAAAACGACAATCGAAATGAGCATTAAGTTTTTATACAAGATGGTTCAATACGATAATGGAGCAAGTAAATATCTTGTATCCTAGTATCGGCTCTTTGGTAAAGACGAGCTCAGAACGCCTTTCGGACATATTTCTCTCAAGTAGTTAAATTTTTAAATAAAGCGGTTCTATAGAGTCAACTAAAAGGCGCCCTTGTGCATATCCAAGTTCCATCAAAATTTCACGTCTCCTCTCCAGAATTTGCATTGTAATTATCAAATGTATAATAGCAGTTGATAAATGATCAGCTTTATGTATATTTGAGGTTTGAACGGCTGTTCCGATTGGGTTTTGAAAAGTGAAAAGTGGCATTTAAGGATGAAAAGTTGCTTTTGAGCCCGTTTTGATAATATCTTGAAAGTAATTATCGAATTAGAACTTTTAGAAGATACTGACTCATGATAGTTTCCTTATAAAATTCTAGTACAAAAGACATAAGCAAAGCTAGCAGACGTTATCCCAAAGAGACTCCCAAGACCTCTTTCACAATGAGGGAAAATGAGTTGCAACATTGCGGTTTTGTTTTCTTTCCTAGTACCTTATAGGAACTATTATTTAACTAAGTCGAGAAGAAAACGTACTACAACCAACCCAATGACAACATTCCAGGAAAGAAATAGCCCATAACAAAGTTCACTGATCTAGTATAGCAATAAAAAAGGTTGAAGCTTATAGTCATATCCCAATGGGGGAGGACTAGGAGACACACACACACATTTGTTAGATTCATTATCCAATCCAAACCCACATCTGAGAATACAAAAGCTATGAAATCCATGAAGAACAGTGGAGGGCATTCATAATTATTCTAATACTCTGTTTTGGCTGAGTAATAATGACATCTTTATGTACCTTTCTTGTCTTTTATCTGGTTTTTGTTAAAAGGGATGCTGCGCATTTGAAGTGACTCATACTGTCAAATCACATGTTCAAACCTGGAAAAAGATGATTGTATAGATATGAAAATTGTGTTTACCTATAAGAAACCACCTTAAAATGGAAAAAGTAATTCGTCCTCAGATGTGGAAATTATGCATTTCCACAACATGACATTCTGACTTGACAATTCACGAAAAGTCTTTTTATTTTATTTTTACTTCTTTCCTTGTCTACTTTTTCTCTTTTCATGTCCTTGCTAAGACTAATTCACTCGAGTTGTCCTCAGATTTTAGTGATGGAAACAGACAGTACTGATACTCTTGATCTTTGCTCATTACTGGCTGCTCTAATATGATATGGCTTGTTGGTTCGGCATCTCATGCATCACAGGGACTATGGGATTCAAACCAGTTCTTACTCTCTGACTGATGAACTATTTAGTTTGTGTCTGGATCATCCTTCCCACAGTTTTGCATCTAACAATATGTATATCATAAATTATAATAATAATTACTATTTCGAAAGATAATTATTAGAATGTAGTTAGTGTCGACATAGAAAATCTCTAACCACTTGAACACATTCAGATTTAATGCAGATTATATTCTTGGATCTCTATGGGGGGATTCCATGTAATTTGTTCGAATTATAAACGTGAGTAGCGCGGTAGGCGTGTATGACATTTTAAGATGTGGTATGAGCTTTCTTTTCAGGCCTAGAGGTCTTGCCTTGCCTAGCCCCGCTCCAACGGCGCTGGTGCTGCAAAAATTCTAATTTTTTGAATGTTTACCATGAACAGCGGCAAATTGCTTCTTTACATGGAGGATCAAACCAGTTCATGATACATGGAGTTGTCAAAGACAAACAAGTAGTTTGAAGGATTAAAGGCATAATATACATTCACGTGATACATAAAATACACATACGCACACACGTATCCTCATCTTGAAACCTCTATAATTTTTAGAATTCTCAGTAGTGTTCTTGTTCATTTAAGTGAGTTTATAATTGTTTTGTGCAAACTCATTAAAAACTTGTCATACCCTCGAAGCTAATTGTCAATGAAGTCCGCAAGGAATGGTGCAAATATCACTATAAGAAATTTGCATTCGTTGAAAACAATACAAACTCATTTGATAAACCAATCAAAGGAGAAGAAGAAAATCAATTATTGAGTCACTGAATCCAAAAGATTCAATTTAATAATGAAAAAAATTAGGTTATACACTACAAGAAAAAACCTACAACAAAAGGAAGCTACCCTTATTAAGACCTTGTTTGATCCCCATTTTTTTCAAAATATATTTTTCTCTCTTATTTTCAACTATATATTTTTTAATAAAATAAAATTACTCACAACCCAAAATTTTTTCCTTCATTTTTAACCATTCATTCTCCATCAATCTATTATTTCAAAATGTATTCTACACAAAAAAATAGAACTCAAATAGGTTGTAAATAATATTATGCTATATGTGTGTGTGCGCGCGCGCGCGCGTGCACGCGCTAACATCCCCCTCAAACTCATGATGCTACAACAAGAAGCGGTGAGCGTTTCTCAAGCAAGAAACGAAAGTGATGAACTGGATGAGACTTCGTGAAGAAGTCAACAAGTTGTAACGATGAAGAAACAAAAGATAGAGAAATAGTATCAGTCTAGAGATGATGTCGAACCAGATGACAATCAATCTCAATATGCTTCATGCACTCATGGAACATTGGGTTATGAGATATTTAAATAGCACTTTGGTTATCACAATACATAGAGTTTGAAGATGACAAAAGGAATACTCATGTCTGCAAGTAATCAACACAACTACACAATCTCAATAGTGATGGATGCCATAGCTCGATACTTTGCCTCAGTAGAGGAACGAGAAACAAAAGTCTATTTCTTACTCTTCCAAGAGATAAGGGAATCACCCAAAAATATATAAAAATCGATAGTGGACGTATGATCAGTGGGATTACTTCCTAATCAACCTTAGAGTAGGCACAGAGCACTAAATATGAGGTCAATAGAAACAAAAGAATCTTAAAGTACCACAAAATAGCGTAAAATACGAACAATAGCAGCCTAGTAAATTATCGTAGGAGTTCAAACAAACTGACTAACAATGTGAATAGTATAGACAATATCAAGACGTGTGATGTTTAGATAAACTAGACATGCATCAATGGTGTGATATAAAGTGTGATCAATCATGGGTACACTATCAGAGGGTGAATATCGAGTGTTGGATTCAAGATGAGTATCAATAGTTTTAGTATCAATAAGATGAGCATACTCAACAACATCCATAATATATTTAGACTGAGAACGAAGATAACCTCTAGGAGAAGAAGCAACTTCAATCCCCAAAAAAATAAGATAATTTGCCTAAGTTCTTCATTTTAAAATGACGAGTCAATTCTGATTTCAAATCTATAATCCTATCAACTTCATCACTGATAGGAGTGTATTTTACACGGTTAATTCATGAGTTTAACTTGGATATCCATCGTTATATGCGTGAAACATGGCTAAATTGGTTACAAATCTTGTTTGTAGGTCAACATCGGTGATCGTGGTGAAAAAGGAAGAAAAATGGAGAAAAAGGACCAAAAAGGAGACAAATCAAAGTTCGTGGACTAAGATGCAAATACTCAAAAGATGACTCGGAGAAGAAATTGAGTACATGGAGATGAAAAGATTCAATTGAGTATTGAAAGTGTGCATTGGAACAAGAAGAAGATGGAAAAAAGGTCGAAAAGTGGAAAAATAGGATTCAGGGACCAAATCGCCACGAATTGAAAGATGTTACCACTATGCGGTCGCATAGTGGTCCCCTGCATGCGACCGCATTGGTCCATGCAGGGAATTCCAGAGCACAAACAGGCCCTTCTATGCGACCGCATTCATTCCTTCTATGCGGTCGCATAGAAGGAAAAAGTGGCGAGATTTCGAGTTTCCTATTTCGAATCCAACACTTATGGTAATGACTTGGGGACTCCTATATAAGCCGAATAACGTCCAGAAGCTAGGGTTACGCCTTTCTAGAGAGAATTTCATCCTTTTGAGGCAAGAACAAAGGCTAGGGCAAGGATTTTCACATCAAGACCAAGGATTTCAAGCTTTATTTCTACGAATTGGGTGATGTCTTCCCTTATTTATTTATTTCTTTATTTTAATTCAGTTATGCTAGGCTAGTTTCATTTGTGCTAGGTGAACGATGAACCTCGTATTGTAAACTTCTAATTTCTTATTTTGCAATTTGATTCTAAACATATTTGTTGGGTGTTGAATGGTTTGTATTCACGTTATCGTCTCCATAATTATATGCGCAATGATTATGTGAGTTTGGGTGATCTATTTCATGCATTCGAGAGAAGGGGAATAGATTCTACAAGATACAAATCATCGTAGGGTTCGATAGGGGATAGAGATATACCGCTATGCTTTACGTGAGTCTTTAAGTGTTCACAAAAATCCATGCATTCTTGTATATTTGCATTTGTCATAGAGATATAGTCAAATGGTATGCGAGAATAGGTTCAACTCTACTCGAGAGAGATTGTTGAATAAAATAGGAGCATTGATTCTTCAACCGACGCATTGTGTCATCAAGTTGTGAAATAGGGATTAGAGGTGAGCTTACGAGGGGATTCGGGAACCTAGTACGCTTTTCATACATATATTTTCATCAAACATTCACATTTGGCATTCCATTAGTTAATTTGCATTCAATTTCATAATTTTAGTTCAATTTAGTAAAAATTCACAATTTCATAAAAATCTCTTTGGATTCGTTTACTTTAGGTTAGGGTCGAGATAAATAATATCTAAACTACTCAATCTTCGTGGGAACGATACTTGGACTTTAAAACCCATTTTTATTACTTGAACGATCCGTACACTTGCGGTAATCAAAGTCGAACATTTTTTCGACCTGTCAAGTTTTTGGCGCCGTTGCCGGGGATTGAGTTTTAGTTTATTTTTAGTTATCTTGACTTTAATTCGAAATTTCTGCTATTTTTGTCACTTTTACTCTCATCAATTATTGTGTTTCTTTGAGTACTGAATGCTTTTGGTGTTCGTTTCTCCAGTTTTATGCTAAGGTCGTCTGGAGGTGAATTGATTCCAGCTGATCCTGAAATTGAACGCACTCTCCATCGATTTCAAAAAGAGACTCGAGAGGCACAACAACACCTAATGGCTAACGCACAGGAAGATCCTGTTGTTCCAGAAAATACAGACGAAGTTGTGGACGAAGGAAATATGCTAGTGGGGGATTTCATGATTCCTCAAATCATTCAATGTCAGTCCAGCATCGTCTATCCACCTTTTGGGCAACCGAACTTTCAGCTGAGGACTGATGTCATACATCTGTTCCAAAATGGGCATCAATTTTATGGGAGAGCTGAAGAAAACCCGCACACTCACGTTTCTCGTTTCATGGAGATGTGCCAGAATTTCTCATATCCGGGAATTTCGGTTGATGCTATCCGTTTGAGATTATTTCCACACACTTTGAGGGATAAGGCTATTGAGTGGCTGGACTCTCAACCTATTGCAAGCATCACGACATGGAATGACTTAGCACAAAAATTTTGTACCAAGTTTTTCCCACCAGCCAAGATTGCACAGCTGAAACACGACATCTCTGTTTTTCGGCAAGGCAATTCTGAATCATTTGATGAAGCTTGGGGAAGGTTCAAGAACCTGCTTCGGAAGTGCCCACATCATGGGATTAGCAAGGGACTCCAGGTCCAATACTTCTACACTGGGTTGCATCCATCATTCAAGAGCATGATCGACTCGTCATCCTGTGGATCAGTGTGTAGAAAACATGTTGATGAAGCATTAGGGTTGTTTGAGACAGTTGCCAATACTTCAGCTATGTGGTCATCCGAACGGGACGTTCAGAGAAAAGGATCGGGGGTCTATGAGGTAGATGCTTTCTCAGCCTTGTCTGCAAAAATTGATTCATTGTTTCACAAGGTCGAAAATATGCAACCAACCGCCAATGTAGCACAAACCAGGTGGTCGGTCTGTAATGAGTGTGGGGCTGACCATGACACAGCAGCATGTCCACTTCTACTACAAAGGGTGGAGCATGCAGATTTTGCACAGTGGGGGCAACGCCAACAGAACAATCAGTTTGGAGACACTTATAATCCGAGTTGGAGAAAGCACCCAAATTTCTCATGGAGCAATCAGAATCAACAGAGACCACAGGGTCAGTTTCCACCTCCAGAGAAAAAGTTACCATTAGAAGAGATGTTTGCAAAGTACATGGAGGCCAACAACAATTTTATGAAGAAAACCGAGGCAACACTTCATGATCAGAATGCAGCTATAAAGAATTTAGAGGCTCAAATGGGGCAAATGGCCATTGCATTGACAACTAGACAACCAGGTAATCTACCCAGTAATACGGAAATCAATCCAAGGGAGCATGCCAAGGCCATTACAACTAGAAGTGGGGTACAACTACCAGAAATCCATGTTAAGAAGCCGGGGGCAGTTCCAGACACGGTAGTACCTGTGGAAGAAGAAGAGTCTGTGGAAACGGAGGAGCAAAAGCTTAAAACTGCATCAAAGGAGAAATCAGAGACGTCAATGGAAAAGACAACTACTTCGGTAAATCCTTATGAGCCACCCATTCCATTTCCTCAAAGGCTGAAGAAACATAGAATGGAGCAGCAATACAAGCGTTTTCTCAAAATCTTCAAGAAGCTCCATATCAATATCCCGTTTGCGGATGCACTATTTCAGATGCCAAGCTATGCAAAATTTCTGAAGGATATCCTCTCAAACAAACGCAAGCTGGAAGAACATGAGACAGTCATGCTCACTGAGGAAGTTAGCGCAAGACTTCTGAAAAAGCTTCCACCAAAGCTTAAGGATCCAGGGAGTTTTACTGTCCCTTGTACAATTGGTGATATTTATTTTGATAAGGCTTTGTGTGATTTAGGTGCTAGCATTAACTTAATGCCATTGTCTGTTTTCAGGAAACTTGGATTGGGAGAAGCTAAAGCAACAACAGTGACACTCCAGTTAGCTGACAGATCTCTTACATATCCACGGGGGATCATTGAAGATGTGCTTATCAAGGTGGAAAAGTTCATATTTCCAGCTGACTTTCTCATTTTGGACATGGAAGAGGATCGGGATATTCCTCTCATTTTAGACAGACCATTCCTAGCTACTTGGAGAACCTTGATCGATGTTCAAAGGGGGCAGCTAATTCTGAGATTGGGTGAGGAACAGATTTCATTCAACGTGTTCAAAGCCATGCAGTTCCCTTCTGAAGTGGACAGTTGTTTCAAGATTGATGTCATCAGCCAGGCAGTACAGGACACATTTTTGCTTCACAATCCGTCGGATGCTTATGAGGCCTGTATTGTGCATTCTCAATCCACACAATCTGAATCCAGTGAGATGGAGACTTGTGCACGATTTTTGGAAACAAATCGCCCATATACACGCCACAGGGCCTTTGAAGAACTTGGGACTGGTCCATAAAAACCTTTGCCATCTATACAGCAGCCACCCAAATTGGAGCTTAAACAACTTCCACCACATCTCTGATATGCCTACTTGGGTGAGTTATCTACACTTCCAGTTATTATCTCAAGTACAATCAGTGATCTGGAGGAGGAAAAACTGTTACGGGTGCTGCGGGCACATAAAACAGCATTAGGTTGGACCATTGCCGACATTAAAGGGATTAGCCCTTCGCTATGCATGCATAAGATTCTCATGGAGGAGAATTTTCGGCCCAGTGTGGACAGCCAGAGGAGACTGAATCCAAACATGAAGGAAGTGGTTCGGGCTGAGATACTGAAGCTTCTGAATGCAGGCATCATTTATCCTATCTCTGATAGTGCGTGGATCAGCCCTGTTCAGGTTGTGCCAAAGAAAGGAGGAATCACAGTTGTACCAAATGAGAAAAAACGAGCTCATTCCTACCAGAACAGTTACCGCAAACTATCGCAAACTTAACACAGCAACCAGAAAAGATCATTTCCCTCTCCCGTTCATTGATCAGATGTTGGAGAGACTCGCTGGTCACACACATTACTGTTTCCTGGATGGTTATTCAGGGTACAATCAGATACCAGTGGCACCGGATGATCAGGAGAAAACTACTTTCACTTGCCCCTATGGTACCTTTGCCTACCGTAGAATGCCTTTTGGCCTTTGTAATGCACCTGCTACCTTCCAGCGTTGCATGATGGCAATCTTCTCTGATATGGTTGAAAAGTTCATTGAAGTGTTCATGGATGACTTCTCAGTTTTTGGGTCTTCATTTGATGAATGCTTGGATAATTTGAGTTTGGTTTTGCAGAGATGTGAGGAGACAAATCTGGTACTGAACTGGGAGAAATGTCATTTTATGGTGCAGGAGGGCATTGTATTGGGACACAGGATTTCAGCTAAAGGAATTGAAGTGGATCGAGCAAAAATCCAGGTCATTGAGAAATTACCACCACCTACTTCTGTGAAGGGTGTTCGCAGTTTCTTGGGTCATGCTGGGTTCTACAGAAGGTTCATACAGGATTTTTCCAAAATCACTAAGCCATTGTGTAACTTATTGATGAAGGATACTCCATTTGAATTTACTGAAGAGTGTTTGGTGGCGTTTCAAACTCTGAAGGAGAAACTTATTTCAGCACCTGTCGTTGTTGCACCGGATTGGGAGCTACCGTTTGAGTTGATGTGTGATGCCAGTGATTTTGCTGTTGGAGTTGTTTTAGGGCAGCGGAGGAACAAGGTTTTTCATGTGATTTATTACGCTAGCAAGACCCTCAACGATGCACAACTCAATCATGCAACCACGGAAAAAGAGTTGTTAGCAGTGGTGTATGCTTTTGATAAGTTTCGTTCTTATCTTGTTGGGTCTAAAGTAATTGTCCACACCGATCACGCCGCTTTGAAGTACTTGATGACTAAGAAGGATGCAAAACCTAGGTTGATTCGTTGGGTTTTGTTGCTACAGGAGTTCGATATTGAGATCAGGGATAAAAAGGGCAGTGAGAATGTGGTAGCAGATCATCTCTCCAGGTTGGAATTAGGTCAACAGGACCGGTTGTTGGACATTAATGAGATTTTTCCAGATGAACAATTATTCAGTGTGGAGACAGCACCTTGGTATGCAGATATTGTGAACTACTTGGCTAAGACCATCCCACCACCAGAATATTCAGCTTATCAGCGTAAGAAGTTCTTTGCAGACTTGAAGTACTATTTTTGGGAGGACCCAATTCTCTATAGGCGTGGGGCAGATCAGATTATCCGACGTTGTGTGCCTGAAGAGGAAGTACCAAAAATCTTGGAGCATTGCCATTCATCAGCTTATGCAGGACACTTTGGGGCTTCTAAGACAGCGGCAAAAATCTTGCAGTCGGGGTTTTACTGGCCTACGTTGTTTCGAGATGCCTTTGAATTTGTAAAGAGATGTGATCGTTGTCAGCGAACTGGAAATATATCAAGAAAGAATGAGATGCCATTGAAGAATATTTTAGAAGTGGAGCTGTTTGATGTTTGGGGAATCGACTTCATGGGGCCGTTTCCATCCTCATTTTCCAACCAGTATATTCTCGTAGCAGTTGACTATGTCTCCAAATGGGTGGAGGCAGTGGCTTTACCCACCAATGATGCAAAAGTGGTGATTGGATTTTTGAAGAAACATATTTTCACCCGTTATGGCACACCTCGGGCTATTATCAGTGACGGGGGAAAACATTTCTGTAATCGCCAGTTTGAACAGCTTCTGAGTAAATATGGGGTAAAACATCGCATCGCCACTCCATATTATCCTCAGACCAGTGGGCAGGTTGAAGTATCCAACAGGGAATTGAAGAGAATCTTAGAGGTCACAGTAAATTCTTCGAGGAAGGATTGGTCCAGAAAGTTGGATGATGCGCTATGGGCATACAGGACAGCATTCAAGACACCTATCGGGATGTCACCATACCGGCTGGTGTTCGGGAAAGCATGTCACTTGCCAGTAGAGTTGGAGCATCGGGCTTATTGGGCACTTCGCAAATTAAATTTGGATCTACAAGCTGCAAGAGAGCAGAGGATATTTCAGTTGAATGAGATGGATGAATTTCGCCAGGAGGCCTATGAGAATGCAAAAATCTACAAGGAGCGAACCAAGAAATATCATGATTTGCATATTCAGAGACGGGAGTTTCTTGTGGGACAAAAGGTTTTATTATTCAATTCTCGTCTGAAGCTTTTCCCGGGAAAATTGAGGTCAAGGTGGTCTGGCCCGTTTACTGTCACACAGGTATCTCCACATGGGGCTGTGGAAATCACCCACGAGAGCAAAGGTACCTTCAAGGTGAATGGACAACGCCTAAAGCACTATTGGATCGGTGATTCCTCCAAGGACAAATCCACCGTCCATCTCACACCTCCGGAGTGACTCCACCACGGTACAGTCGAGCTAACGACTATAACCTAGCGCTGGATGGGAGGCAACCCATCGTTTCTTCCCTTTTACTTACTTTGCTTTCTGCAAATTCATTTAAGCAATTTTTAGTTTCATGCACTTGTCCTTCTATTTTGTTTTTCTAGGCAATTGCATGTTATGTTGCTCTCTATATGTTTTGTATGAATTTGGAGTTTATTTTAAAAAAAAAAAACTGCACGCCTATCGAGGTACCTACCGCTTTTTAGCTTTTAATTCTGGCCAACTTGTGCATTTTGGGATTGCTGTGTGATTTGTTTATGTCTCACTGTTTTATGGTACATTGGGGAGTGAATTTTATGTTTCAATATCGTTTGGGAATGTTTGTTCATGGGGGTTTTCATTCACCACATAAGGGGATTTTATTCAATGTTCGTTTCTCATTACCAAGCCCTTTTCGTGGTTCCAATTCACTTTCCTTGTTTTCGGATGTGCCTGCATTTCACGAGGACTCACCAAGTGGTTCCGTGGTCTTTCTCTATTTTGAGTGTGGTGCATCAGACTTTTGATTATTGAGTGGCATTCATGCTTCTTTGGGATACCCATGTGCACGGTCCACTATTTTACGTCTCTTCACACCTTGTCCCCGGGCTCACGTTGGTAAGTTTGGCGGTGTTAAATTGCAAATTTGCGCATCTTATGGGACTTAGCATGTTGGCACGTAGTTCTAGGTTTGGAGGGTCCAGCATGTTCAATACCCGACCTCCGTTAGGGACGAAGCTGCCTAATGCTTTCCTGGTAGCCTATGCGACCGCATAGTGCTACCAGGAATGCGGTCGCATTGAGGGCCACAGGGCCAAACCTGGCCCTGACTGACTCCTCTATGCGACCGCATCCAGTTCCTCTATGCAGTCGCATAGAGGGCAAAATGGGGGGGCGTTTTTTTTGTTTTAACCCGACACTCCCGCTCTTTCCCCCATAGTTCCCACTCCCTTCCCTCACTCCCTCGACCGCCACCACCATTTCCGACACCATCACTCCATCTCTCGCCCCTAGCAAACCGAACCACGCAATTCCTTGATTGCACCTCGTGCCCTAGACCTTACACCTCCACACCGACCGAAGGTAAGGGCTCCCTTTATCCCCTCCCCCTTTTTGTGTTCTCTTGGATTATGTTTGATGATTGAGGCGTGGGGGCTTGGGTAGTTGATGGATGTGGTGGTGTGTGGTGTTATTGGGTTACAATTTTGGGTTTTCTTCCATTGCCATAGCCATCAAGATCTCCAACTTTGTAGGTTGCTTGCCAAGTGTTCGATGAATTGTCTCTGTGACACTTTTGGCTATTTTTCCACCACTTGAGCACTCTTGCTTGCTTGTTATGCTTGCACCAAGCTATCACACGAGTTCCTTATGCATTCACTTGCCCTGCCATGTCCATGCCACCTTGAATCCCACATATGGGATATTACATAGGTTCACAGCATCTCACGTCACCTACTTCGGCCCCCTGTTTTTCTATCCATTTGAACTCCGTTTGGCCTGAATTTTAGATATGTTATAGTTGGCATTGTACACTTTCATATGCCCGAAAGTTGCTCGGGAAAATTTCGAGTTTTCATGCCGGTGTCTCGGGCCGAAGTTGCACAGTCGTTCACATTTCCATTTGCTTCTTTTGCTCCTGTTCGACTTACATTTGTGATTTCTTCTTTATTCTACTATAGTTTTAGATATCCCATGTTTACTTTTACCGTGATATGAGTTTCATTTTGGTATTGGTTGCATGTTTCACCTATTTCCTCTACATGATTGCTCTTAGTTCGCATTCTTTCATCTCTTATGTCACCTTTCCTGCAATACCTTGGCTCTTTGCTTTGGTTTGCTTGTTGCCCGTTCCTACTTCACATGTGCCTTACTTGCTTCATTTTTGTTTTGTGTTACAGGATGCCACCTAAGCGTACCGCGAAAGGAAAGGAGAAAACAGCTAGTACTTCAGGCACAGCCCGCACTCGGGCACCTGAAGGGGGGATTCGTCGGTTCCTACACCCCGAGGCCTATACTCGTTATTCTGAGATCATCAGTCGTTGGACCCCTCTGCTGGAACGACCGGTCCGATTATCAGACTTCCCAGGTTTTGAGTTGACCACTTTGGTGGGTATTTGCGGATGGGATAGGGTTGTTGATCGTCCACACCCAGCGTATGTCGATTTGGTTCGCGAGTTTTATGCAAATTTCAATGTTGATATCGACACCCCCGGCTCAGAGCACGAGCATCAGACTTGGGTCAGGGATCGCTGGATCATGTTCTCTCCAGAGGTGATACAGGATTATTTTGGCCTCACTTGGGACGACATTACACCTGTCCCTGAGGCTTTTCACTGGGAGACTGTCGCAGATGTACTATTGAGGCGTGCGAATGCTTGGCCACTGCCGACCCCAGTCTGGGAGCAGATTCAGCTTACTCCCTCCATCGGCATTCTATGGCTATTTATGTGCCACAATGTGGAGCCCACTTCCCATCGGACCACTTTCACTGATCCCACTGCCGGTTTGATTTATCACTTAGTGCGCGGACAGAAGATTGACTTGGCTACATTCATTTATGACCAAATTCACTACTTGGGAGTCTCTTCTGATCGCCATCATTCCTTGATCTTCCCATGCCTTATCAGTGGTCTATGTCGCCAGGCAGGAGCCCCTATTCCCTCCAGTGAGCTTCCAGAGAAAGCCAGTGCGGTAATCAGACAATCCACGTTGGAGGCTCAGGATCGGGCTCGGGCTAAGCACCGGGCAGCCCAGGAGCGGGCGTTTCAGGGGCAGCATCAGGCTGCGCCCGCACAGGGGGGCGATGACGCCGATATGTATGCTGCACCACCACCACAGGCACCATTAGATGTTGACACACAGCTGCTCCGCCAGATGTTCGCTACGATGACGGCATCTGGTCGTGATATTGCGGGGTTTGGGCAGACTTTGGGCACCATGGGTACCACTTTGCACGCCATTCGGGATGATGTGATCACCGCCAGGACCCTTGCCGTAGCAGCCAATAGGGAGGGTCTGACTACTCGCCGTTCAATGGAGGTTTTGGCTGGGCGTCTGAACACCTACGTAGGTAGGGTGGACGGGATTCAGATGCGGGTGGATGACTCTTGGGATCGGTTGGGCGCTATGGAGACCGATATTCGAGATATGCGCACTGAGTTGGCCCATCAGTCAGAGCTTATGCGACATATCCTTGCCCGTTTACCCCCACCGGCTGCTGATGACAGTGTTGCACCAGACGTTCCTTCTACCTCCCAGCACTGATCAGGGGCGTTTTCTGTACTCCATTTACTTTCCCCTCTGCATTTCTATGTTGTTTGTCTTTTTTTTTTTCTTCCATGCCTGTTTATTTGTTTTTTTTTTATTTTCCACCCATTGAGGACAATGTGTTATTCAAGTTTGGGGGATGGAGTTTAGTAATTTCTGCATGATCGTTTCTTTCTTGTGTGCTAAAAAAAAATTATTGCATTCTTAGGTTCGTTTATAGTTTTTGTGTGCTTGTGTGGGTTTGACAATCCTGCTAACCATGATGAGTATTATTGGACTATGATTGAACTGTGGGGGAGGAAAACTGTGCTCATTAGGTTAATCAATACATGTTTATGTGAGACTTGATTTATTCTGCGCACGATGCTCATGCTAGTATACTGTTGAGTGATTTAACCCATTATCTAGAACTAAGTGAACATAGTGATTACACCCAGAAACCACCTCAGATATGATATCATACCAAAAGCTTAGAATGGTCTAAATGTTATATTGTTACAACAGAACACTGAGATGAGTAAGGGTTCCATGCTTGCTAAATTGTGTGGATTATCTGAGACCAATGAGATGAAAACCATGTGAACGATTCAAGTTAGGGAGTGGTTTTAGAAACTGAATGTCTAGAAAGAACAGGGGCATTGCACTAATCATTGAAAAAAAAAAATAATAAGGACATCTGTTCGAGCCTATGTAACTCGGGTGATTAAGCCTGCAAGGGTTTAAAACCTGGTGCCCTATGGTCATCAGACTTGGAAGTCATCGGCCTAAAGCTCGCTACAGGGGTTACATAGAAAGCAAATGAAAGATGTTGAAAAAAAAAAAAAAAATAGTTTTGATAAGTAGCATGTGCATTCTCACATACAAACATCATTGATTAGCCCCAGACATCCAGTTGATGAAACTATATCCTTGATACGAATTTATTAGCTGAGTCTAATCTAAAAGGTTGAAGGAATCAAAGAAATAGGAGAACCTCTACTCATTAAAGTGTGAACTTGTGATAATACAACGTATCTGGACTAAGAGAGGGACATGATTAGAACTTGATGAATTCAACCTAGGACACACCCCGGGATACTTGAGTGAAAAGAATAAGTTTGGGGGAAGTGTGTATCGTTCGAAGGATGGAAGGAAAAATTTGACCACATGGGATCGGGAATGAGTCAATCATGATATTACTATGTTGGCATGAGTTTACACACACACACTTCAAGTTTTCATATAATATGTAGAGATTGATGTGATGTTGCACAGTTGTAGTTACCCATGTTCTTTCATGCTGTCCCAATCCTGAGATAAGGCAAATTGTCAAACCATGTGTCATGTAGGGTAAGTTATGAAATAGTTTGAGGACAAACAATGATTCAAGTTTGGGGGAGTTGATAGGAGTGTATTTTACACGGCTAATTCATGAGTTTAACTTGGATATCCATCGTTATATGCGTGAAACATGGCTAAATTGGTTACAAATCTTGTTTGTAGGTCAACATCGGTGATCGTGGTGAAAAAGGAAGAAAAATGGAGAAAAAAGACCAAAAAGGAGACAAATCAAAGTTCATGGACTAAGATGCAAATACTCAAAAGATGACTCGGAGAAGAAATTGAGTACATGGAGATGAAAAGATTCAATTGAGTATTGAAAGTGTGCACTGGAACAAGAAGAAGATGGAAAAAGGGTCGAAAAGTGGAAAAAAAGGATTCAGGGACCAAATCGCCACGAATTGAAAGATGTTACCACTATGCGGTCGCATAGTGGTCCCCTGCATGCAACCACATTGGTCCATGCAGGGAATTCCAGAGCACAAACAGGCCCTTCTATGCGACCGCATTCATTCCTTCTATGCGGTCGCATAGAAGGAAAAAGTGGCGAGATTCCGAGTTTCCTATTTCGAATCCAACACTTATGGTAATGACTTGGGGACTCCTATATAAGCTGAATAACGTCCAGAAGCTAGGGTTACGCCTTTCTAGAGAGAATTTCATCCTTTTGAGGCAAGAACAAAGGTTAGGGCAAGGATTTTCACATCAAGACCAAGGATTTCAAGCTTTATTTCTATGGATTGGGTGATGTCTTCCCTTATTTATTTATTTTAATTCAGTTATGCTAGGCTAGTTTCATTTGTGCTAGGTAAACGATGAACCTCGTATTGTAAACTTCTAATTTCTTATTTTGCAATTTGATTCTAAACATATTTGTTGGGTGTTGAATGGTTTGTATTCACGTTATCGTCTCCATAATTATATGCGCAATGATTATGTGAGTGTGGGTGATCTATTTCATGCGTTCGAGAGAAGGGGAATAGATTCTACAAGATACAAATCATCGTAGGGTTCGATAGGGGATAGAGATATACCGCTATGCTTTACGTGAGTCTTTAAGTGTTCACAAAAATCCATGCATTCTTGTATATTTGCATTTGTCATAGAGATATAGTCAAATGGTATGCGAGAATAGGTTCAACTCTACTCGAGAGAGATTGTTGAATAAAATAGGAGCATTGATTCTTCAACCGACGCATTGTGTCATCAAGTTGTGAAATAGGGATTAGAGGTGAGCTTACGAGGGGATTCGGGAACCTAGTACGCTTTTCATACATATATTTTCATCAAACATTCACATTTGGCATTCCATTAGTTAATTTGCATTCAATTTCATAATTTTAGTTCAATTTAGTAAAAATTCACAATTTCATAAAAATCTCTTTGGATTCGTTTACTTTAGGTTAGGGTCGAGATAAATAATATCTAAACTACTCAATCTTCGTGGGAACGATACTTGGACTTTAAAACCCATTTTTATTACTTGGACGATCCGTACACTTGCGGTAATCAAAGTCGAACACTTTTTTCGACCTGTCACCCGCAAGCAGCCCAACCATTCTATCAATCCAACAAATATGCCAGTACGGAGGGCATAAGAGCCAAGCCATATTTGCAGTCGAGTGAGCAAGCATCATGGCTCAAATCTATGCATTGGAAATCTCTATAATGTTTGTCCAGTTATTTTGAAATTTATCATATGTTGTTCTCTCACAAGAAGAAGTAGCAATTGACTATAGATCCCTTGAAACTTTATCATTACATTCGGATATCATTCACAATAGAGGCTTGCTTGTTGTAGCTAAAAGATGCCTTCCATTGAAATCTCTTAAGCTATATTGCAAAAACTTAAATGATAAGGCTTTGTATAGAACCAGGGGGACAAGCTAATGGCAGCAATGGATACGCCATACAAGTCTCGGCAATATAGATAGGAATTGCACAATGCTCACTGGAACTGACACAAGATTTGTTGGCTGTAGCATTTCAGAATCTAGAGTCCTGACCATTTTCACAAGTTTCTAAAAGTAAAGGGGGTAGAATGTAAATGACTTCCTTGATTCACTCTAATTTTTCACCCAAAAAAATATGGGAAATTTGGTCATTTAGCCTAGTTGGACAATGTATTTGATGAAATGGCCTTTGACCAATAATAAAAACAAAAAAATAAAGCAAAATATTTTAGTTGCCAAAATGACAAAATTCTCCTTCAATTATCAACTCAAACCCCCTCAATCTTCCTCATTTCATCCCCATCATTTCTTCTCCAAATTCACAGTAAACCCTAGTTTCTATTTGTTTGAAAATAACATCTTCTTCAATTTTAAATCCTCAAAATCACAATCGCCCATTTCATTCTCTTCGGTCATCGTTCTTGCTACCCAAAAATCATGTTCTTTATTATACTCTTCACTTATTTTGGGCATCTTTTAAGCATTTGAACAAGATTTGATTAACATATTATCTACATTGAAAATCACTTTACATTTGAAGAAAGAAGAAAGACAATTTTAGAAATTTCATTTGGTTTGTATTTTTATTATTTAATATAGTATTAAACAATATTTAGTTGATGTTGTTTTCGTATTTAGTGTGTTTTTTGTGTTGTTAGCAACCATTTGATGATAATGATACTCCAATTGCTATCTGAAATGTAGAACGCCACTCTAGTCGTTATCCACTACGTAAAACGGTACTACAGTCGTTATCTATTGTGGTTTGATTTTTTTCAACAAAATGGCTTCTAATAATGGACTCACTAGTATATATAACACACAAACAACATTTTAATGGATTCCTTAAAGTATGTAACATAGAAAGTTATGAAAAGATCGAAGATGACTGTACAAATGAAATTATAATAATACACAAGTGTCATTGCGGTGGAAATCAACAAAAAATGTTAGCAAAAATATGGGGGTGGAGGGGGCGGGCCCCCTTCTCGGGGGTTCCCCCGAAATTTTTTTTCAACTATAGGATTGAAAATGATGATTTTGAGTAACAAAATAAGCAAGTTAGATTGACTGACCAAAAAGACAATCAGTTTGTCGACCTTTTAAGTTAAGGGGTCTAATGCTTGACGTCGTTCCGCTGGAAAAGTAGCAAAATATTGGAGAAATCAGCAAAACGACAAAAGTGTCGTTACTGCTTTGAGAACATCTACTAGAACGACAGAACTGTCGTTCTGCATCTAACATTGATTTCGAAGAGCCGCGACCAGTCCGAGCCACGATAATGATGAGTTGAACTCATTTAAGTTGCAGGCTGAACATGCCGCTTACAACATTCGGGATTTATGCTCATTACTTAATTAAGAGGAAAAAAGAAAACGACACAACTACCGTTACTGTTTTGAAAATGGCACAAGTGTCGTTCTGGCTCTAAAATCGATTTTGAAGAGCCGCGACCCGTCCGAACCACGATAATCGATAAACTGAACACATTTAAGTTGTAGGATAAACATTTCGCTTACAACATTTTTGAGACATGCTCATTACTTTTACTTTGAAACGAATCTAGACTAATACTTGTGTTTTCACCGATTAATACCTTATATTCTATATCAATTCCACCGTTAGTTGTCACACAATCAACATTTTCTTCCTTCTTAGGTTAGGGGGTCCAATCCTTGATGTCCTTGTCTTGAAAAGTAGCAAAATATTGGAAAAATCTATGGAACGACACAAGTGTCGTTATGCCACTAAAATCGATTTTGAAGAGCTACTACCCGTCTGAACCACGATAATCGATAAATTGAACCCATTTAAGTTGCAGGCTAAACACGCCGCTTATAAAATTCTTGATATATGCTCATTACTTGTACTTTGAAACGAATCTAGACTAAGACTTGTGTTTTCACCAATTGATACTTTATATTCTATATCAATTCCACCGTTAGTTGTCACACAATCAACATTTTCGTCCTTTTTAGGTTGTGGGTCCAATCTTTGATGTCCTTGCCTTAAAAAGTAGCAAAATATTGAAAAAAATCTACAGAATGACATAAGTGTCGTTTAACGGCACAAGTGTCGCTCTGCCACTAAAATCGATTTTGAAGAGCCACGACCCGTCCGAACCATGATAATCGATAAACTGAACCCATTTAAGTTGCAAGATGGGGGTGTCGTTTACAAAATTCGAGAGATACGCTCGTTACTTATATTTTCTAACGAATGCAGATAGTGACTTGTGATTTCACCAACTCAATATCTATAATTGATGTCAATTCCACCGTTATCTGTCATACAATCAACATTCCTAATTTTCTTAAGATAGGGTCCAATGCTCGAGGTTATTGCGATGAAAATGAGGCAAAATATTGGAGAAATCAACAGAATGACACAAGTACCGTTAAACGTCACGTGTGTCGTTCTGTCTATAAACACAAGCATGAGCAGCCACGAACCGTCCGGACCCCGATATTCGATAAGTTGAATTCGTTTAGGTTGCAAAATGGAGGTGTCATTTACAAAATTCGAGAGATACGCTCGTTACTTATATTTGCTACCATCAATTCCATGTCAATACCGAAGTTAGTTGTCACGAATCAACATTTCCGGCCTTCCTCGAGTTGGGGGTCCAATCATTGAGGTCGTTCCTCCAGAAAAGTAATAAAATACTGGAGAAATCGATAGAATGCCACTAGTGTCGTTTCACGACAAAAGTGTCGTTCTGCTCCTAAACACAATTTCTTAGGCACAAGACCCGTCCTAGCCACGATAATCGATACACTGGGCTCATTTCAGCTATAGGATGGTCACGACGCTTACAACGTTCGGGAGATTTGCTCATTAATTGTACTTCGAATTGAATTTGGACCAAGACTTGTGATTCTACGGTTTGCTACCATCAATTACATGTCAATACCGAAGTTAGTTATCACGAATCAACATTTTCGACCTTCATCAACAGAAAGAAGGAAAGCCTCCATGTATAATGTAACATCTCGAACACATTTTTACTTCCAACAATGCACAAATGAGTAATTATCTATTTACAATATATATTGTAGAGATCCCTAACACTACCCAATAATGCACCTAAAGCGCAATTGTAGTAACACCAGCATGTTAAATGTTAGGATCTTCCTACATGTACATTAGGGGTTACATAATGGCACATAGTAACTCTACCATTTGTCAGTTTAAAATATAGTCAACTTTTTCATCCAATTTTTTTCTTTCGCATCATATTACGTAATCCCTTTTGTACAATTTTGATATATAAGTAGCAAAATTCTAGAAGTTATAATGTTGACACGACAGCTTACTACTATTTTCTCTATTTCAAAGTAAATATCTTCCTTTATGTATTATTCAAAAGGAAATCACTTCCCTAAAATGAGAACTTCTAATTTTTCCCTTGTTTTTCAAAATATATTTTTCTCTCTCTTTCCTTCGACCACACATTTTTCAATAAAATAATATTAGACACAAATCCAAGATTTTTCCTTATTTTTAACTTCACATTCTCCATGAAAATACTATTTTAAAATGAATTCTTAACATTTTAATGGGGCTCAAACGGGCTCTTTATATCGAAGTAATATAAATCCAATTTGGAGGCAATTATTTTATAAGGATGTCCTCAACTAAGATTTTGATAGATTTTAAAATATTATAAATTTCGTGCATTTGAATTGATTTCCACAAATTCCATAAGAATCTTATCGAATATGGTGAAATTTCAAAAGATTTGATTATATGTATTTTTAAGCTTAAATTCCATCAAAATCTTTTAAAATCCCACTATTAATGAAATCTTTATAAATTCACTAGTTATTGAACATACCTAAATTTTATTGAAAATCTCAATTGGAAACACTTAAATTTTATGGATTTCATTAAAATATCAAATGAGGATACCTAAATTTAGAAGGATTTTTAAAATAATTCACAATCTTAATTGAAAACACCCCCATTAACTTTATCAAGCGCTTAAGAGTTATTTTGAACCCATTTTGGCTCTTATTTGTCTTCAAGAATCCCAATGTTCAGTGCCAACTCCAGCCCAAATAGTCAATCCTATTAAAATTAAGGTATGCATTTTGAACGAAGAAAAATTAAAATCTGTAAATTTATACTGGAGGAGTTAAACAAATACCAAAAGTATTCATGCTTGCTTATTGTCAGATAATTTTACTCAAGTTTCTAATTGTACAAAATTTGAGTCATGCTATGCATATTTGCAAGTCCAGGAAGAAGAGAGTATCATGTACATGTCTCACAAGAACAGTGCTCTGCTCACGAATGAAACCTACAGGCTAGAAAGGTAGTGTCGAAAGTAAATGAAACCGCTACTGCAGTACAGCCACTTTACTTAACTAATGGCATAACTCCGTGAAGATTATATTACAAGTAGATAATCACATACTGATTGTGAGTATCAGACATCTAATAGTGCATATCTGTTTTCCTGCAATTCCAAGAGGTGAGTTTACTTCTCATGACAGAGTTACAGACAGTGCAATGATCAAAACACAAGGGAAAATGTTCAAGAAACGCAGAACCGGATAAATAATTTTCTAAGATCCACTAGCAAACAGAATCCTCAATGCGAAAGTGGTGTTAGAGTTGCTATAACATAGTGTCACGGTATCCATTTTAGGGGGGAAAAGAGAGAAAAAAATGTGGTGCAGCTGGTTCATCTCTCTCAACCAGTCTGAGTTCAAGGGAGGTTGATCAAGGGACCCAGACCTTAGATTCCTCTAGGGAAACACGGTACGTAGTGTTAGTATCCATTTTCAATCCATAGGCTACCTATATTGGTGCAGAAGCGGAATTGTTTCTTGAAACAAGAAGAAAAATAGAAAACTCAAAAAGAGTTTGTAAGAATAATTTGATTGTATTGAACAATTAATTATTGAAAAGTGTACAAAGCCTTGTTTATATAGGCAAAATAATCTCCTAATCCTAATGACTAAAGTAATTTAAAAAAAATCACATTACCAGGTACCACACAGTGATCGCCACCAAAACCTCTTCCAAACTTGCTGCATCTCACCTCATCAACCCACATTCATCATCCACCACATTGTAAGCCCAACTTAATCCCATTACAATAACTGGTATGGTAACTCAACCAAAAACCTCATAGTACCAGCATATCAAGAATAGCCACATAAAAAATGGTCATATTCAAATATATACATGAGTCGGCCAATAAATTAGAATTCCTCAAAGTCAACAAATAATCAATAATTTGTTTTAAGTTAATATTGGGTAAACCAGTCAAGCTCTCCAGTTTCTACAACGAGGAACGATGACAGTCAGGTGACAGGCTTTCGGATGTGGTGGTGGTGCAGTGATTCAATAGAGATGACCCCTAGGGTAAGAAGCAGAGGAAATGGTTGAAAATACCGGGGTAACTCGACCCATGTTCCAAAATAGCCTTTGACCAGCATTCCAAAAAAGAAAAAACTAATAAAACTTAAAAGACAAGCATTTTTCCATTTTTACCCTCACACGTGACTTGGAAGAGAAGAAAATAAGTATTTTAATAAAATATTTCCGTCTAGGCCCAGATGGCCCAGATTTTGGGCATCTGGGCCCAAATGCCCAGACTCTGGGTGGAATCTGGGCCTGATGCACAAAAGATTCCCCAAATGCCCAAGGCATTTGGGTGTTTTTTTTTTCTTTTTTTAATATTATTTTAAATAAATATTGTATTTAATTGTTTTATTTAATATTTATTTTAAAATTAATTTCTAATTTATAAATGGTATTCATAATAATTATATTTAAATTTTTTTTTTATATTATGTATGAAAAACAAACCAATAAAAAAAAAAAAAAAAAAATTTATTATGATTTAATATAACTACACTTGTTTTGATTATAAAAAAAAAAAAAAAAAAATTATATACATAATTATAATATATATATAATAAAAAAAAAAAAAAAAAAAAAAAAAAAAAAAAAATTATGAATAATTTGTTAGATGAATTAAGAATTAGACCTCTGTCTACAAACATATGATGAGAAATTGAGTAATTCTTACACCT